>VSMD01088385.1:40215-132814 GCA_008750895.1 Mirza zaza | reverse complement strand
TTTCCAACATTTTCCTCTAGAATTCTAATAGTTTCGTACCTTAGGTTTAAGTCTGTTATCCAGCGTGAGTTGATTTTTGTGAGAGGTGAAAGGTGTGGGTCCTGCTTTAGCCTTCTACAAGTGGCTATCCAGTTTTCCCAACACCATTTATTGAAAAGGGATTCTTTTCCCCAGCATATGTTTTTGTCTGCTTTGTCAAAGATTAGATGGCTATATGAGGATGGTTTTATATCAGGATTCTCAGTTCTGTTCCATTGGTCAATATTCCTATTTTTATGCCAGTACCAGATTGATTTAATTACTACAGCTTTGTAGTATAGTTTGATATCTGGCATATTAATGCCTCCCATTTTGTTTTTGTTGCCTAGAATTGCTTTTGATATTCGGGGTCTTCTTTGGTTCCGTACAAAACATAAAATTATTTTTTCTATATCCGTGAAGAATGTTGATGGGATTTTAATAGGTATTGCATTGAATCTGTAGATTAGTTTGGGTAGTATAGACATTTTAATGATCTTTTTAAATAACAAATAATGGCATAAACTCTGGAAAATTTCCTGCCTCCAACCATCGATTCCCTTATTTCTTCTGAACCAGATATTCAGTATGTTTCAAACTACCCAAGTATCTATATAATAGACATAAAAGCATGAATGAAGCAATTTATTTTGCCTGAAACAAAATTTATATATTCATAGATAATTATATTATGCAAGAAATCATGGGAATTTGTTACAGGCAATGCAACATGAACTGTCTCACAAACTTTTTTTTGGTTTCATATACTGGAGATTTTCCTCTATGGACTTACTGAGAACTGGCAAAAGGAGAAGCAATACCATAAAAGGAAAATTAAAAGAGTGTTATTCAAAGGCTTCAACATCACCTGCATTAAACTATTTTAAATCTCTTTTAAAATAAAAAATTTTGGACTCTAATGGGTCCTTGAATCTGGCACTTGTATATCAATGGTAGATTAGTCAGAAATATATTTTTATTAAAGATACACAAGTGGAGACTTTGAAGAGGGCTTTTTATTAAGAAAAGTCGCTGCTTCTATAACGGACATATTTGCACTATTAAAACCTCCCTTTGTCAAACAATGAGTCAGGGGCAAGCCAGTGCAGGCCCTTGACCCAAATGAGCTAAACATCCTCTTTTGGAGGAATTTGGTATTAGAATTTAGAGGCAATAGTCTCTGATAAGACTTGAGCTGAGAAAGGACACTTATGAGAAAACACACAGAAAAGTCAGTTTCTGACTTTCACAGAGAGGTGAAGACTGAGAAGAGAGGAAGAGTGTCAGTTACTCGTGTTTTCTCTTGTGAGGATCAATCAAAAACTCATGTATACTTATGATAAATGCTCTCTTTGCTTTTATTCAAACAATTTTGTTTGGCATTCTGTACTTCCATTCCATGGCATGGCATTGTCTCTCCGCTGACCCTCCCTGCTGCTGGCTCTCAAAGCACACCAGATGAGCTTTACAAATAACCACTCTTCTAAAGTGAATAGCTTTTAGTTTTGAAGAAATTTTTAATGCCCTATTTTAAAAGTATTTTAAAAGTGTCGTTTTATTCTTTTTGTTACTAATAGAGTAACCAGAACCAAAATTATAAAAATGACTTAATGTAGTGCTTGGAATGATCGTGCTTTTGATACTGTCTCTCAACCACTTCACTTATCAGTTTTCCATATCAATAAGCAGGCCGAACAAAAGTTTCATATTAAATTTTGGCTGACACTGGCAAATGTCTGCAGTTGAAAGAGTAAAACCAGAGGGGATGGGTATATTCACCCCTAATAGGTGCGGTGCGCACTGTCTTGGCGATGGACACGCTTATAGCTCCAACTTGGGCAGGGCAATACGTGTAACCTAAACATTTGTACCCCTGTAATATTATGAAGTAAACAATAAAATATAAAAAGAGAAATAAAGAAACCTACTAAAATTATTTACTGTTATGTCATACACCATAACCATACATTGAGTGTTTGCTGAAAGAAAGGTTAGATTAGCGCATGCTGTATGTGTAATGGCATTATATGGCAAAGGAAGGTGACATTTAAATTCCAGATAGCTGACTTTTCTTTTTCGGGAGAAAGAAGAAAGCAACAGTCATTATTTACAATTGTATTCATTATGATATGGCATTGATAATAGGTCCATAGGGTGCTGCCTATCAATTGTCTTGGAGGAAAAGTAAAGTTATACCTTCCTTAAAACAATATTCATTCACTCCACCACACACAAGATAAATTATCCTGTATCTGGAAAAAAAAGAAACAAACAAAAAATCACCAGTAAAACTTTCTGCCCAGATTTGGCAACCAGTCACCTATTAGAACTTTTTTTGAAGCCAGTAGGCATGCCATTAACATCCAATAGAATTGGCCTGTGGGTTCCTCGTGTTATTCACAAGTTACACCTCAGTCTATTCGATACTCCATTTTCTTCACTCCTTGGCTTCCAACACTCGGCTTTGTTCTTCTTTTATTAGGAAAAGTGGTTTAGCACGATGGGCTTCCCACACCTTCATAGAGGAGGGGAAGTTTCCACTCCGCTGTCCAGGAGGCAGTGTTGGTGAAATGCTTCTGATCACTCTCTCTACTCTTTGCATTACCTTCTCTCCATCAAGAGGCACGCACAATTTTGACAAGAGCCTGACTTCCATCAAGTTAGGTTAGCATCTTGAAAATCATAGTCTAGACTGATGGATTTCTCTCTTTATTCCTAGGTTCAGACAGGATAGGATCCTTATTTCCCTTGAGTCTTTGATGCCTGTATGTGCTCGAGCTGCTCTGTAGTTTCATGTCTTCCTACATGTGAATCTCAAGGTCTAGACTTGAGAAAAATTGATAGGAGGAGCCCATGTTGGCTATGGATCGAAGCTATACCTCCAATTGAACTTTGCAAAGCAATAAAGGGGGTAATACATGTTAACTCACATTTAACTTCTGTTCTATTTATCACTTGGTTCAGATTTTGTAGTGGAGGAAAGCTGAGAAATTAGGCCCCCAGCAACCTACGGGACCTTACAACCCTGCCTCAGCAAACTAAGCAGATTTTCTTGGTCCTCATGGCATGTTACAATTCTTACTTAAATTCTGAGCATATGGACTTAGTAAAATATTAAGAAATAAGAAAGCATAGATTAGGCCATTCTATTACTATACGATAAGGGTGGTTTATCTAAGATATAACTACTGTATAAAACAAGTATATTTATTTAAACCTTTTTTGTCTTATTATAACAGTCTATGCTTTATCATGACACTTTTTTACATGCTTTTTATATTATTATATCTGTTAGAGAATATTGCAAATATATGTCTTGGTGCCTCAATGAGAAAGAAAATACTATCATCAGACACAATCACTGTCGATGAACTTGGGTATGAATGAGATAAACTAATCACCTTGGGTGAGAGGGAACAGCAACCAGGCTATATCCATGGAAATTTGTCTGCCTCTCCTAAGCCAGGGACTCTCAGAACCAAAACTATCAGGAACTAGTTTTAATGGATGAGAAAACACATGGAGAATCCGTTACTAGGATACTAGAAAATCTTGGTAAGAAAAACCCTGGAATATGGCTCTGTAAGAGTTGGATGCATTGTAGGAAACTAGTACTTCATATATAGAGAAAATAAGTATTAATAAATAAGATTATGATGGCCAAAGTTTAGGAATGTGGGAAAACCCCAGCCAAGGAAAATTATAAAAGAAGGAGTTGGGGAATTCAGTTAAGAGGATCCCTGCATGTATTTCTGATACTCAGATCAGTCAGAACAGGTTTCCTCAACCACCCATATAATTTGATTCTCACAGAAATACAAAAATAATGGCTTCCTTATTTTTACCAAAGAGTTAAATTATCTTCTCCATGTTACTTGTGATTGATTCAGAGACGGTGTAAAGAATAATAATGAGAAAGGTTTCAGACACAATCACTGTTGATGAACTTGGGTATAAATGAGATAAGCAAATCACCTTGGGAGAGGGGGAACAGCAACCAGGCTATATCCATGGAAATTTGTCTGCCTCTCCATGTAGTCCATTTCCTGCTGTTTACATAGCACCCGTCTAGTCAGAACGGAGGTAATGCGGCCGGATATGGCTAAACAGTTGGGCAATACCTACTCTTCAAATCCACAGTTAGCCTAGTTTGAATTCATAAGATTACAAAGGAGATTGAGGAAGCACTGGACTAATGATTCTCTCAGGAACCACAGCAACTACTGAAGTGCTGTAGCAGAAGCAAAGGCACAGGAGACTGTGTACTGGAACAGCCCCAAATTCTGAGACCGAGAAAGAGAGAACATCAGGATAAGGAGGTCACAAACATTAAGTGAGATGTTCCTTCTGTATTGACACATTAAGCACTGATACTTAAAATTTTATTTTTATCACTGCTTAAGGTTTAAATCTTATTTCAAATTTTTTATTTAAAAATTTAGAATAAATTTGCATCTCTCTGAACTTAAAAAGAATTGGCCTCCTAAGTCCAATATTCTTTCCTTTCAGATGTGTTAAAAGATTGCAACACTTCGAGGAGGTCTTAGGTCCCAAACATTTAAGAAAATAGGTATTTAAGACAAAAAAAATTGAGAATTTCAGGAATTTAATGACTAATTTTAATTCCAGGGAACTTGAATCTGATGACAACTAATTCGATCATAGAAAGATATGGAGGACAAATACTTGAATTACAGACTTGTATGCTAACATTACCAGTTGGATATAGAGGACCAAAGAAATTCCTAAGGATGGGTTCACCTCCTCTTGAGGATTTTATTGAAATTGCTTTTGATCTTTTTGGAGAAGAAAGCCCTCTGGAATGTGTAGAGCACATACAATGCAGAGTACTGGCAAATAGCTATACCAAATGGGAAGATCCGATACAACCCACCAAAATGAAAAGATGGAGCAGTTCCAAATTCCAGGGGAAGTAGGGGCCCTAAGTAGGGAAACTGAAGAAACAGTGGTGGATCAGAGGGTTTAGTGGGTGCTGATCTTTCCCAATGGCCCTCATTTTATTTTGTCATCAATAATCTGATGTAAGACATTAACTAAGGAATACAGAAAACTGAAGGACATTGTGCCAAACATGTTAAGTACTATGCTTCATGTGGCTTTTACTCAGGAAGATCTCTAAATCACCCCTAGTTGATAAAGGAAGACATTCTGTCCAAGAACATTATGCTTTAATTCCCAAGAGCAGTTTGCTTTCACTTGGCAGTATTACAAGTTTATTTTCTGTTATGCTTCTGCAGGGATATTAAAATTCCTTTATGATGAGTTATAATCTGATAAATATGATTTAAATAGTGTATTACCCTCATTAAAATATAGAGTTAACATCATCACCAATGACATTTGGATCAAGGATGATTCAGAATGAATGGTGTAGACTCTAACTTCCCATATTTATTTTACGACTAAGAAATAAACCAGTAAATAGAAAACAAATTCAGGTGCTCACCCAGAAATACATTTTCCGGGAAAACTAGAATCTGTGGGCAACTAGGAAAAAGCTGGCTGCAGACATTTAGCTGATATTCCTGTTTCCAGTTTATTTCTCCTAATCTTGTTTCTCCTCTTGATGGCTGCTCCTTCTCTAGGCTGACACTACAATTCCAAGTACCTGCATAAATGGGTACAGAAATCAGAAACTGTATACTCAGGTGGGAAGCAGCACAATTTGCAGCATGTCTGATAACTCGTTTCTTTCTATTAACTACTCATACCAACATAGGCTCTTGATGGAAAATAGCTATAAACTCGGATCATTGTTGACACTCAGTCATGCCCTTGCAAATATTTATCTAAGGAAGGGATTAAACTATTATACTTTAGAAATTGGAGGAAAATCAATAGATTGAAATATATGATAGTGATTAATATGAACTAATTTAAAGCATGACTCCAGTGAACTGGTTGATCCAAGAACAATCCTGGGTAAATGCCTTGGCTAGTATGATCCAACTCTAACTGCAAAACTTTACCCAGGGCAGAGCATTGGATGCACCGTGGCTTCTCATATAGAACCAAGCATACTGAATGAATGGAAACCTTATGTTTCTGAAAAGTAAAGGTGCCCCATGTTTGGGATGGTGATGATAAAGAATTACATATTAGTTAGGGTTTGATTTATTAATAGTTACGTATAGAAGAAACTCCTCAATAATTCATAGTTTATTTCTCTGGAAGTCTGAACATAGGGAGTACAGGATTGGTAGAGCAGTGCCTTGATCATCAGAAACCCTGGCTCCTTCTACCTTTCCACTCTGGCCTTCCTTTGTATGTTGTATCATGGACCAAGATGGCAGTCAGAGCACCAGCCATCATATCGATATTCTTTTAAGGAGACTTTCTAGAAGTGTCACACAACATTTCCACTTTTATTCTATTGGACAGATGTTAGTCACATAGCTAAATACAGCTGCAAGGGAAGATGAAAAATATATTCTTCTACCAAGTGTTCAACTGAGACCCATTCTTTAATTACTAAGGAATAAAGGGAGAGTGAATACTTAGTGTCGATTAGAAATATCTATCACAGATGATATGAAAAAATCTATAACATCAAAGAGTTTGAGCATTTTATCTTTATTTATTATGGTACAAACTAAATTTCTCCAGACTTCACTGCATAGATTTTAGAAAGGTCCACATTAAAAGTAATGACTCACATTTTATAGGCTCTTGCTCTTATCTGCTCTGGTATGTTCCCAGGTTCTTCTACAATGCTCATCAGAACCTACTGCCAATATGTTATCTTTACATACGACAGAATATATGTACCTTCCAAAGATGAAATTTTTCAGATTTGATAAAGAGGGATTTTCAAATGTCATGAAGAGGAAACACTGTTGCACTTGGCAGGGACTTAGGTGAAAATTTCTGGGCACAGAAGGTGCATCAGGACTGGGATGCTATGTGTTGGCAAGTCACTTTGGGGATTCATGGGGAAAAAGAACACACATGCCCTGGGGTGTGTTCTTCACCTCAGTTGAGAGAGCTCTCTCAGTGACTGTGTTTGTCTAGAAGTAGTTCTGAGTCTTCACAACTGCCTCTGTTCCCAGTGCTGATTTGGCACTTGGCTGGCAACCCCCAACTCTGTGCTTCATTTAAGAGTAGGATTTTCAGAATTTCCCATAAAGCACTGATTACCAGTTCTTTCTCCACAGCTAAAGGAATATCACTGGCGATGGTACAGGCACACAAACCTGGAGTGATGACTGTGCTAGCCTTTAAAAAGTGACTACATGTCAGCAGAAGAGATTTTCACGTGTTGTTATAGGTCAGAAAACTCTAGGTCTTGATTTGGGAAATACTGTCTGACAAAAATAAGATGATAAAGATCGTCATAGGCGTGAAAAAATCACTTTGATTTTCATTTTTCGGCATGATATTCATGCTGGATACCTCCTTTTGGGACTACTCACCTGAGCCTTCTACCATATCAAAAGAGACTTGTTCAAAATCCCACTCTGAATCTGTTTTACTTCTAGGTCCCTGCAAATCAGTAAATAAATTGATCATGTCTTCACTAAATGCCATTTGATGAATTATTTTTGACATTATTGATGTGTAATTAAAAACTTGATTTAAGAAACATATTTATGTAAAAGAACGTTAAAGAAGGAGCAGTTAGGAGGGATGCCAAGTAAGCAGCAGGCTGATAGTGGAGATTTCTAGTGCCCTTGGATTCATTTCCTGTTTTCAACTGCTGATTCTGCTCACATACCCTGAAATATTCTTTCTGACTAGAAACTTCATTTTCTCTCCAAATCCCTTCCCACTCTGTTCTCTAATTTTCTTTAGAAGGGCAACTGCCTTTTACAGAAGGGAAAGTGATAGAAGTGAACAAAAATGGTGTCCTTCACCACCAGTCCTAGGCTCTCCCTGGCCTATATTTATTATCTTTAAATACACATTTTTATGGAGAGGTTTATCTACGGATAACAGAAAAAAAAGTTAGGATTCCCCATCCTTAGAAGACAAAGTCTGAGATTTTATTGTTTTCTAGAAACATCTTTTGTTCTATTTGTGACACATTTAGATAAAAAAACAAGAACATATCTCCCCTCAAAACACAACATGTGTAGTCATTCTGTATTTGCCCCCACCTCTTCAGTGTGGCTTCCCTGGATTCAGTGCATGTCTTTTTCTGCTCTCTGCCTGGAAGGCCCAGCCTCTAAGGATTGCATCATTTGGACTTCCTCACTCTCTGGTTGCTGCTGAGGTTTGGACAATGGGAAGGTAAGAGGCTAATTTCATGTGTATCTTCCTGCATCCTCCCTGCCTTGCTTTAGTCCAAGTTGCATTCCTCTACATTCCTCCACCAGGGCAGATTCTGTTGTGTAGGTCCCTTCCTGGCTTCAACTCTCATTAGGCTCTGGTGAAATCATTTCCCCACTTGCTCTCAGGCCTAGGATAGTAAGCAGCTTCCTACCTCTGTAGGTCCCTGGGTGTCTATGTGTCTGTAATGAGTTCCTCTCAATCAGTCAGACTCTTGGAGTGAGCCATCTGTTTCTTGTTGGGACTCTGACAGAAGCACAGGCTTGAGAAAGGGTTAGATAAATCTTGAGTTCTACCATCAATTCCTCACTTATTTATTAATCGCCTTCTAGTTGTACTTTCTGAGGCACTGGAATGATGGGCAGCCAGGAGGGACAGCTGTCAAGGAGGGCAGCTACTGTGATAACAGTTCATGTTCTGTTGGAGCTAGACTTCCAGCCTCCAAAGACCATTCATGCGAGGTTCCCAGTCATGTATTGTGCTCTGAGGAAGAGAGCTGTGACTACTGCTAAATGAGCTGTTCCAGCTGTAAGTGTCTTCCTTGCGAAAAAGGTGTCCTACCATTGGAATTGCAAAGGATGTCTCCGTGTGTTTATATATGTTTGTGGATGTATATGGTGAGATGAGGGAGTAAACAGCAAAGATTGAAACAGGACCTGAAATTCTTTTCCTTTAACACATTCCCTTTCAGTTTTGATGAGGAATACAGACAGAGTAGTAGATACCTATGTTCATTCAGAAAACATTTGGGATTCCAAAGGAGGGTGATGAGTAGAAAGTACCTAGGCTGTGAATCAGATCGATCTGAAGTGGAAAGTTGGTACTATAAGGCAAGGGGCAGTGGGTGCTGGCAGTCTGCTGCAAGGACAGGGAATAATAGCAATTAAACAATTGATTAAAAGTTCAGCACACATCTGGATTAAATCCTAGCTCTACCACTTACTAATTACCTCACACTCCTGCAAGTCACTTAACTTTATCAACTCACAGTGCTCTCTTCTGTTCAATAGGGGCATTTCTACACATATTGCAAAGTTTTCGAGACAATGGCATTTGTCATGCAATAATTGTTCAAGAAACCATAGCCACTGTTAGTGTGCAGCATATTCTCTTACCTATCAACACAATCTCCCATCTCTTCTTTTTCATCACTGCATTTTTGTACTTTTATATTCTGGTAGCTTACATAGTCTTGTCTTTTCTCCTGTTTGTTCTTAAGTATTCTGAGGTTGGGAGTCTGTTAGAGTAGTTCTGGAAGCTCTCAGCAAATTTAGAAACTAGTAATGTCTAACTCTTAGCTCTCTGCATTCTGCAAAGAACATGTGTTTGCTAGGCTATTAATATTTATCTTTTGGAAAAATCAGCATGTCTTTGGAGATGAGGCAAAAAGTCAAGCGCTGGATATAGTCCTTCAGTGAGGCAAGAATAAAGGTCAGATACTGAGGATGTTGATCTGGAGTTGATCCTGTTCGTAAAATGGCCTCTGTAAACATGTTTTGACTGTGGTCACTGACCTCTTCAGGATGTGATCTTGTGAGACTATTTCCCAGTCATTAGTTCATCAGACTGTGTATTCCTAGTTAGAGAAATAAAATAATAGCCATATTTATTTACCGTGTATTCCAAGTCTTTAAATAAAACTTAAATATCTGTACTCAAATTAATATAAACATTCTGACATCAACCTCTTTTAGCCAGAGAGAAAAAAAAGTTTATGCCAATTTAATAACCTAAAATGTCCTTTTATGTTTTTATTTACAGGAGATTTTTATTTACAGAACCATGATTTGAGACTGCAGATTGTATTTGGTGAGGTATGGCATTATGCAACTAGGACCAGGAGTGTGCCTAAAAATTTGCTTGTGCAGAATGAATTGAGGGACATGCCGTCTTCCTCTTGAACAAAAATATTTTCTCTAGCTCCAAGTATGCATCAATCTTCCTTGTGGCCTCAAAAGATTAGAGTTATTCTCTTCAATGAATACCAAAATACATTTTTAAAGCAATTATTATGTACTTGGTGCTTCATTGGATGGAAATAATACCAGTATACAAAAGGTTTAGTCCATGCCTTCAAATAAGTTGCAATTTTGATATAAGGTATTTTCTTGTTAGTGGCTTGGATTATTTTGTTTGCAAGGGAACAAACCTAACACAAATTAGGGCACAATAAAGGGCAATTTGCTGTCTCTATTTTTCTCCCTGAGTTGAAATCACTCTTGGAAAGCTTCTTTTTTGTGACTGGAATCATGACCATCAACTCCATACAGATTTGTTGCCAAAAAATAATATGAATTTTTCTTTAGTTCAAATTTTTAAACATCATAGGCATCTAAAGGATCTAGCTTAGCTCACATAGTTGATGGTGTGAGGGAGCAAATCTTCTCACTACAGGCACTGGGTTGGAGTGGAACAGAAGCAGTTTCCCAAAACAAGTTGAATGATGTTGGCATCTGGGGATTGGTAACACAGTGTATGCTTACTACTCTTCCAATCCCCAGAAATTGTTGCTCTTTGTGAGGTGTTTGGATATTGGGAAAATGGGGCCAATGCAGAAAATTTGCAGAACAATATGAATTAAGCCCTTAGTTAATTTACTAACTTGCAATGCCATGGAAAGCCAAGCTGTCTCAAGAGAAAATTGTCTTCTCCTAATTTCCTTTAATAATTAAATTCTATATTGAGGAGGAAGAGATTTTAAGGTCTGTTTGAATTTTGGACTCAAAATGCCATACCTGGTAACAGTAATGCACCCAGTATCCTATCATGCCTGTCCACTTACTGCCTTCTTTAATTAAAAAAAAAAAAGTCATGAACCTGCACCATGATTCATTTCTAACAAACTGTAGTTGCGAAATGCTCTTTTAGCACAATTCACTTTGAATTCAACTAGTAAGTGACTTGTGTGCCCTTGCTCCATCTGTGCAGAGACTCTGAGAGGGCACAGGAAGAACACTGAGTAAGAGTCACAGTAGTTTGAGCTCAGTATCATCTAGTTCAGCTCCTCCTTACTGGTGATATATATATTTTTTAATTTAGGAATTTTACAGGAGCACATATGTTTTGGCTACATAATTTTCTTTTGTACATTTTGAGTAGAAGTTATAAGTGTGCCCCTCAGTCAGTTAGTGTGCATTGTACCCTTGTGAATTTAGCTGTAAATTTTACTTTAATTCCCCTGAATTTTACTTCCATACGTGCACATAAGTGTTGCTTTATTAGTTCCAATTTGGTATTGAGTACATGTGGTGTTTGTTTTTCCATTCTTGCAATACTTCACTAAGAAGAATGGCCTCCAGTTCCATCCAAGTTTTTCCAAAAGATACTAAATCACCATTTTTTTTATAGCTGAGTAGTACTTCACAGTATACATATTCCATATTTTATTAATCCACTCATGCATTAATGGGCACTTGAGTTGATTCCACATCTTTGCTATTGTGAACTGTGCTGTGATAAACATTCAAGTGCAGGTGTCTTTTTTATAGAATGTATTTTTTCCTTTTGATAGATATCCAGTGGTGGGATTGCTGAATCAAATGGTAGTTCTACTTTTAGTTCTTTGAGGTATCTCCATATTACTTTCCACAGAGTTTATACTAGTTTGCAGTCCCACCAACAGTGTATAAGTGTACTTCTCTATCCTCATTCTCGCCACCATTTGTTGTTCTGGGAATTTTTAATAAAAGCCATTCTCACTGGAGTTAGGTGATATCTTATTGTGGTTTCGATTTGCATTTCTTTGATGATTAGAGATGTTGAGTATTTTGTCATGTGTTTGTTGGCCATTAGTCTATCGTCTTTTGAAAAGTTTCTGTTCATGTCCTTTGCCCGTGTTTTAATGGGGGTTCTTTGATTTTTTTTCTTGCTGATTTGTTTGAGTTCTTTGTAGATTCTGGTTATCAGGCCTTTATTGGATGTATATCATGCAAATATTTTCTCCCATTCTGTAGGTTGTCTGTTTGCTCTATTGATTGTGTCCTTGGCTGTGCAGAAGCTTTTTAATTTGATCAGGTCCCATTTATTTATTTTTGTTGTTGCTGTGATTGCTTTTGGGGTCTTCTTCGCAATTTTTTTGCCAAGGCCAATATCTAGAAGAGTTATTCCAACACTTTCTTCTAGAATTCTTATAGTTTCATGCCTTAGGTTTAAGTCTGTTATCTATTGTGAATTAATTTTTGTGAGAGGTGTGGATCCTGTTTCACATTCTCCTTACTTCTCCTAGCCTTAAGTTTCCTCAATTGTAAGCCAACTTTCTTTATAGTCTTTTCTTTTTTTCCCTTAGCAAGATAATGCTAAGAGGCTAAGATGAGAAAAATTCTCCTTTCTGGGTCCTTGGGAAGTTGTGTATTCTTAGTTTTGTTTTTTTACTAAATATTATGGCACTTGTTTTACCCACCTTCCAAAAGATCTGAGATAAAAAATAGAAATGAATTAAGTTTCTATTTCTACCAGCAAACTTAAGGCAGGATAAGTCATGGCTGTAGGTAGAGGTCATGACCTGCCAGTTCTTGCATGCCAAAAAGCCAGCTTTGGCTCATACAAGACATGTTGATATCATTTGAGTTTATCAGAACAATACTATCAATTCAGTTCCTGAATTATCTTCCTTTGGGTGCCTTGAAATAGACCCTGCTCAGCAGAGAGTGGAGAAAATATAATTGCGGAAAACTTACACAGAGCAGGGGCCAAGAGTATCCTGCTTTTCAATACACTCATTCTACAATACTTGTGTTAAGAAGTGCTGGGGTAGGTAAACAGATGCACAAGACATAAGATTTTGCCTTTCATCTTGCTGTTTACTTGCAAACACAAGAATTTGTGAAAACAAATAAGGTAAGACTAAATTAAAAATGCATATAATTGAATGGGACTTGAGTAGTTCAGATATTTAGTGAATATGAGGAAGAAGTCACCATGAATTTGTCAAATAATCACTTATATTTAGCAGATACTGCTGACAATGAAAACAATAATTGGTCAGCATGACTTCTGAGTTGGATATAACATTCATGATGATAATAAATTATAGGATATTAATTTTAAAAAGTTGCTAATTACTGAATGCCCAGTATATGCTAGATACTTTTCATATATTCACTGCAATTACATGGATAATTGCATCTCTCATTGGCAGGGCAGGGAAGCAATAGCTAACATGTCAAGGGAGCAACCATTCCTTGTTGCTCTAAGTAAAACCATCACGGGTACAACCATCTCTAAGTACAAAACTCTACGTACAGCCATCATCATCATTATGAATTCATGTAATGATACTCATCATCCTCAAGCTGGGATGCTATCACAGAGACGCAGGCAAGTGAGGGAGTTATTTAAAAAGATACATATGCCAAGTGTCAACCGTGTGATAAAATATGAAAAGTCTCTGTAGACTGCAGGAGTCATGGAAGATGTTAACAAAAGGAAGGAGGATATGATCTGGGCCTTGTAGGCTTTAGATAAGCAGAATGGAGTAGCAAAATCTTTCCAGGCAAGGGAAATCTGCTTAGGAAATCTGTGGAAGCAGGAATGGCTATGTACATGTGGGAAATGTAAGTGATGGCCAGTTTGGTTAGAGCAGAAGGTTCTTTACAATGGCCTACAAGCCCCTACATGGTCTGGTCCCATCACCTCTCTGACTTCATATCTTCCCAGGCTCTATCTCTTTCATTCCCATGCCAGCCACACTTGTCTTTTTGCCAGTCCTAGAACCTGGCAGACATTCATCAGCCTCGGGGACTTGGCACTTCCTATACTCTGTCGCAAATGCTTTTCTTCTAGATATCCACATCTTACTTCAATATGTCTTCTAAGTCTTTGCTTCAGTATCATCTACTTCGTTAGGCCTGCCCTGATCACTCTTATAATTACAGACTTCCTTGACACTCCCCATTCCCTTAAATAGCATTTATTGCCTTCTAATATCTTGTGTAATTTACTCATTAATATATTTTTGTGTGTTTGGTTATTGTCTCTCTTCCAACTAGATGAAATCTCTATGAGGTTAGGATATTTTAAAATTTTGTGTTATTTCTGAATACTAAAACCTAGAAAAGTGCCTGGGATATAGCCAGCAATTAATTAGTAAGTGTTGTTGTCCGCGAAGATTATTAATAGAATTTAAGAGTAAAAAAGTATTTAACACATTGAGGTGAGACTGAATTCCAGGAAGACCTAGGCAGAGAAAACAAGCAAAAGTGTTTGACGCAAAGAATGATATGAATAAGGTGTGTTTTAAAGAAACCAGTCTGGTAGTGGTATGTGGTTTGGATTTTTTCAGGAGAGAAATTATATCAGTGATTTAGAAATGAAGTGATCTGGGCTTGTAAGAGTGTCTTATTAGAATTGCAAAGAAAGGAATTTATTTATTTTTAAGGAGTATGTTTAAAGAAAAACATCGATCTCATTTAACTACTGATGGGGCATTAATAATGAGGTGTTGGGCATATAGGGGTGAGGGAGGGACATGGAAGGTTCTGATTTTTCTTCTCCATTATTTTCTCTTCTCTGCCCTACTCTAAACCATGGAAGGTTGATTTTTGTGAACTACCTCACCTTGGCTCCCATGCCACCTTGTTTCTGGTTGTGTTCATTCAGTAGGAGTCACAACAATAGTTTGGAGGAAGGTAGGATATAGAGATGAAAGTGTTTCTTCCTTTTTTCGCCCTACTCGTTATCTGTGTTTTGGCAATGACTACATCCCTCTAGAAGGATAACTGCTGTTGTACAGCCCTTCCTACACAGCTCAAGTTCTCATTGAGCGTCTGTTCCCTAGCCTCTTATCCCTGTGGTTACTACTGTTAAAAGCTTTCCACTATTGCTTGTCTCTGGATCCATCTGCAACATCTGAATCCTTTGTTTCCTCAATTTGCCTAAACCTCTAAAAGTAGTCCTTACATTAAAGAACTATTAAGTTGAACCATTTAGAGATAAACTGTATTTCTTCCTAGGGCTATGATTTATGTGGAGGGGCCGAAGATAAAATTTACTACAAAGTTTCAAACCTTGGAAACTGAAAAAAAAAAAAAATAATGTCACCCTTAAGAGAAATAGGAAAATTCAGGAAGAAAAAAGTCGATTTTAAAGAATGATGAAAATTTAACTTTGAAACAGGTGGAGTTGGCCAAAATGACAAAGAGTTTAAGTGA
The DNA here is from genome assembly GCA_008750895.1 of Mirza zaza. Taxonomy (NCBI): domain Eukaryota; kingdom Metazoa; phylum Chordata; class Mammalia; order Primates; family Cheirogaleidae; genus Mirza; species Mirza zaza. Next base: position 117,359 of record VSMD01088385.1, on the reverse strand, counting down.
GATGTTTATTAGTTAGATATGAAGACTAGAGAGATCAGATTGAAAGTTGAAATTTATGTCATAATCCATTGATTGAGTTAATAAAATGAGTCAGATTCAGACCTGGTCTTCATTGAAGTGTGAGTGTGACTAAGATCTTAGAGTTAGGAAGGAAAGTTGTGTAGGAGGGAGTATAGATTGAGAAATACAGAGAGCCCAGAACTGAAACCCTATCCTATCATTTAGGACTTGAAAGAATAAAGTGGAAATAGGCAAGAGGCTAGAAAAGGAACAGAGAGAACTTCAAAAGTAGGATGAATTAGAAATTCAAATATTATTAGCCTGTACCAGGGGCTATATTTCACAAGAAGAATGCAAGTAATAATTAAAATATAGAATAATTTATAATGTGAAATATATGTCACAGATAAAGGCCACTACTTATGTTATCTATGAAGACCTAGTTAAAAATCATGGACTTAGAGGAAAAGGATATAGATACATCTGTTGGAATCAGACAAAAGTAACCTGACATATATGTTTCTCTATAGGAATGATCTTGCAAATGGGAGATATATTACAGTTTGTAATTAAACCTTTTTCTACAGTTGGGGTTTGAACAGGTATTATCAATATCTGCCCCTGTGACTCTATCTTTCCTGAATTTCATGGTAGACTAAACCCTGCCATTCAACAAACACATACTGAACAATTTCAGGCTCTGAGAATAAGACTATAAGACCCATGCTTTCAAGTTATATATATTATAGTTGGAAAGATATCTAATACTTGCAACTACTTAAAATATAAAAGGAGTTTTCAGATCATGGTAAGAACAATTAAGGAAATGCAACAAAGATATGTGACCAAGAGTGATGGTGCACAGGCCGTGTTAGGCATGCCAGAAAAGACCTTTCAGGAGGCGACATTTGAGTTGAGTTCTCAATAATAAGCCAAGTTATAATATAATCTTGGGGAGGAATATTTCAGGCAGATGAAAAGTAGGCATAACAGACCTGAGGTAGGAATGAGTTTGGAGTGTTGGCTGAATAGAAAGAAGGTCAGAAAGGCTTGAGCAGTGTGAATCAGAAGAAAAGTGGTAGAAGATGATATAGATAAGAATGGTCATATGGACTTGCAGGCCAAGTAAAGCAGTTTGAATTTTACTATGAGTGCATGGAGAAACCATGGGGCATGTAAATGTGGATGATCACTCTTTGTGCTATATGAGGAATGGATTGTAGGATGCCAAGTGTGGAATTAAAGAGACCAGTCAGGAGATCACTGCAATAGTCCAAGCAAAGGATGGCTGTGGCTTGGATTAGAATGGTAATAACAGAGTTGGAGAATAGCACATAGATTCAGGATGTATTTGGGAACTGGGGTCATGAGGACTTGGTGATGGATTAGATGTGTGGTAAAAGAAAAAGGGAGGGTTCAAAGGCGACGGCTGGATTTGTGGCGTGAGCAAGTGGATGAATGTGATGGTAATTACTAATATGGGAAAACGTAGAGGAAAAACAAGTTTCAGGGATATGTCAGGGGGTTCCTAACACCACTCTCAGGTTTCGTGATTTTCCAGAAGGACTCACAAAAATCAGAAAAGCTATTATACTCATGCTGATGATTTGTTCCAGTAAAAGAGTATAGATTAAAGTTAGCAAAAGAAAAGGAGCATAGGGTGGGGTTGATGAGAAACCAGGCACAAGCTTCCACTTGTCCTCTCCCAGTAGAGTCACATGGACAGTGTTTAATTTTCCCAGCAATGATGTCTGATAGAATGTATAAAGTATGGCCAACCAGGGAGGCTCATCTAAGCCATATGTCCAGGGTTTTTACTGTGGGGTCATTCATACAGGCATTTAGCACCCATATGCCTGACATTGGTTATTCAGCATCCAGCCTCTACACCCACTACCCCTAATTTCAAACTGATATAGCATGGCTTAGAGTGCCAGGAGCCGGTAAAAACCAGTCCTGAAGACCTTTGGAATGTGAAAGGTTTGGTCAGTCCAGGTCTGTTGAATTAACACTTTATACACAAGGTGGAAATCCAAGAGTTCTGGTTTGGAAAATTTGAGATGCTTTTTTGATATCCAAATGGAAATGTCAGGGTTAGAGATATGATTACCGGACTTTTCAGTATATACAAGGATTTTAAAGTCATAAGAATAGATAAGATTACCCAAGTTAAAAAGAAAAAAAGGTCCAGGACTAAGGTGTAAGGCTTTTCAATATTTAGACCCAAGGGAAGGGGAATATGAGAGCAAAGGAGATAGAAGGGAAAGTAGGAGATTACATAGTCACAGAAGCTACGATAAGAAAGTGTCTCATGATAGAGCAAGTCAACTGCATTGAATGCTGGTGAGATGTATAAAGATGAAAGGTACACGATCACATGTGCTTGTAGTTGAGATTAATGCAATAAAGACATTAATCTAGATATTGGTGATGAAAAAGTAAAAAAGGATAATTACAGGCATTTATTCATTGCAAAGATAAGAAAGGATATGATTCAGAGCACAATTCTTGCCTTGTAAAGGATGGAAAGCAACAAATAGTTTAGAACCAATGGGTTTGAACATTTTTGTGGGGAGAAATTGAAGGAGTTGTTGTCAAATTGCTTGTAATCCCCCAGTGAAGTAAATTTCATTTTAGATTTACATATTTTCCTTATATCTGATCAATATAATTCTCTCAATTTAAGAAGGACAGTGAAGAAATAGAAAAATATTTGATTGATAGGTAAAATTAGAGGAATTCATGGACTAAAGATCTTGATAATCATGTGCAAGACCTATTGGATTGGATGTAATAAACGAAACAAGCTGGCAGGATAGGAAGTGTAATTTTAAAGGGGCTGCACTTATTATTTTGGTGACAAAGTCACTGCATTTTATAGCAAGGCCCAGGATGTGGTCATGGAAGTGAGTACCTGAAATAGAGCTAACAAGAAATTCCCCAGGGATAAAGAGGTGATAAAACCTAAAGAGTAGAGATTGAAGACAGAATAGTTATGCATCTCTCAGGGTGATGATAGCATTTGGGCGTGAGAAAAGGCCAAAGGCTTCAATAAATACAGGGAAGTGAGAATGACTGAGAAAGGGTAGAAGGTGAGGTTTAACAAGAGAGGAAAAGAGTAATTGTCTAGAAGCAGCTATAAAAAACAAGGAGGATGCTATCTTGAGGTCTTAATGTACTTGAAACACAGCAAAACTATTAAATTCAAGGAAGGCGTTTACCCAGGGGAGAACTAAATTTCACTAAATGGCAAGCATTGAGGAAAATATGAAGTGCAGAGTATGAAGATATATGAGGTTAATAATCTTGAAATGGGAATTCCCAAGGGATTGAGTAGTGAGAGCAAGAGTGGGAGTTTGGATCATGGAAGAAAATTCACATAAATAGAAAAGTAGCAAGGATATAGCAGTCAGAGGACTTACTTAGCAGTGACCAAAGTAAACAAACTATGTATCCATGGACAGTTCTGACTCTTGAGTGTCCAGGAAAAGAACTGATGTTGCACCAGTGAACACGAAACCCAAGCATTCAGAGTTTAATTGCATTCATCATGGCTCTCAAGAGAAATGCCCCTCTATCTAATGTTCCGCTTGCAGTCACTGTTGAGATTATTATATTAAGAATAATTTTACTAAACTGTCAGTATGATTATAGGATCTTCTTTGCCTAGACTCTTTTAATATCTCCCCACTCAGAATGAAGTCCCAGCTGCTAAATCTTGAATGAATAAAGAAGAAGGAAAAAGAAAGAATAACTTTTAGAGAGCATGAAGGAATAATATAGAAATGCAGGTAAGTTCTAGGAAGATGGGGAATAGAAGTGAAAAAGAAGAAAGAATGAATAAATATATAAACACATTTTAAGGAAGAAAGATATCCTATTCCTAGGATATCAACAAAGAGTCAAATAAATGAAGCCAGTCTTTCTTTGTTTCTACCAGTTACGATCCTCCTGCCTTTAAACACAGGACAATGGAAAAGAGAGAATTATAGTGAAAAGCCACAGGCTTTTTAAATTTCAAAATGTTACAGAAGTACAAATGTTTTTTGGTTACATGGATCACTTTTGTAATGCTTGATTCAGGGTTATAAGTGCTCCCATCACCCAAATAGTGTTCATTGTACCTGTTAGGCAATTTTTTGCCCATCCTCTCCTCCCCCATCCTTCCTGGTTGATTTTCACTGAGTTTTTCTTTCCTCTGTGTATGTGCGTGCTCATTAGTTAGTTCCAATTTAATAGCAAGTACATGCGTTGTTTGTTTTTCCATCCTTTAGGTACTTCGCTTAGGATAATGGTCTCCAGTTCTATGCAATTTTTTCCAAAAGGCATTAATTCATCCTTTTGTATGGCTGAGTAGTATTCCATGCTATACATATTCCACATTTTGTTAAATCTACTCATGAATTGATAGGCACTTGAGGCAATTGATTCACATCCTTGCAATTGTGAATTTTGCTGCAATAAACATTCAAGTGCAGGTGTCTTTTTGATAAATAAATAATTGGGCCTTGATTAAATTAATAAGCTTCTGCACAGCTAAGGAAATAATCAACAGAGAAAATAGACAACCTACAGAATGGGAGAACATATTTGCAAGCTATCCACGCAATAAAGGGCTAATATCCAGAATCTATGAAGAACTCAAGCAAATCAGCAAGAAACAAACAAACAAACATTTAAAAGTAGACAGAAGACATGAACAGACATGAAGAACATGACAGAAGACATGAAGCTTTTCAAAATACAATAGATAAATGGCCAAGAAACATATGAAAAAATGCTCAATGTCACTAATCATCAGGAAAATGCAAATTAAAACCAAAATGAGATATCATCTTACCTCTGTCAAAATGGCTATTATTAAAAAGTCCAAAAATAATAGATGCTGGTGTGGATGCAGAGAGAAAGGAATGCTTATAAACACCATTGGTGGGACTGGAAACTAGTACAACCTCTATGGAAAACAAAGCACTAAAAGTAGATCTACCTTTCAATCCAGCAATCCTACTATTGGGTATTTACACACAGGTTTTTTAGTACAACAGACTAATCTGAATTTGAATACTGGCTTTACCATATATTGTCCTTGGCCTTAGACAAATCACTTTATCTCTGAACTATTTGCCTCTCATTTGTAAAATAAGTTAACAATATGTACTTCTAGGTTGCTTTGAATATCATATAAGAAAACATGATAAAGCACAGAGCATAATACTTGACACATGGTAAAGGCTCAACAAATATAGATTCTATCTCTCTCCTTGGTTTTATGAACTCTGGCCTAGTTTTTCTATAACTTCTGTGATCATTATTTCTAATTTCTTGATAGTTTCTGCTTCTGCCTGTCAAAATCCAGTATCACTTTAGACTCTGTGATTCTTGATTTCCTCTTCTCTTTGATGGTTCATTTCCCCATGTTATTATAACTATTGAATCAGTGATGTGTACATTGGTGGTTCAGTTTTCTCATGGGAATTCAAAACCTTCTTACTGTCTTCAGGGCATTTTACTTGAATGTTAATATTCTATCTAAATTTAAAAGTATCAAGGAGTTAGATTCCCTAAGTCTGTTAACACAAGCAGCAATATATTCATGCTAGTTTTATACTTAGGGGAATTGACCTTCATACAAAATATAAATTCAGGTAGTGGCCTATTCCCAGAAAAACAATTTTTCTTTTCAAATGAATTATATATCCTTTCTCACCTCCAAGTCTTTAAGTGTTTTGAAACAAATTCATTCTCCCTTTGAGAATGGCAAGATTTGAAGAAAATCACTTTAGACTTCTGGGTGTCAATTACAAAAGTTGATGGTTAGTCTAGCTCAAAATGTATTATATATGATTCTATGAAGCCTAGGGATATTTCACCCTTTTCTAGAGGCCACACAATTGCTTAGCAGTAGGTTCAGGAAGAGAACTTGTCTCCTAGCTCAGAGAGCAGTGTGTTCTCCCACATGCTCCTGTTAACCACAAAAGAATAATGTCACATGCTGCCATATCTAGAATTGGCTCAACTAAGCTATTCTGTATACCCCTCTGGACATTACCCCAAATAACAGGGAACAGAGAGTAAGCATGGTCTTTAGGCAGCTCATCTGGGATACTGGGCTCCAGGGATCTAAGTTAAGAGGAAAGGTGGTAGAGAAAAATCATTGGCAAGAAAGAGAGGTAAACAAAGGAGTTCAGATATCTTCTTTGGAAAAGCAGGAGGGGTTATCCAGCATAAAATCTAGAGCTCCAAGGAACTCACCACTAATTAAGATACTGAAACACAGACCTTTCAGTAGTATCAGTAGGATTGACCTTTGCTGTCCTATCTCCTGTTTACTGCGTATATGTATACTTAACACATAAGTCATAGATACTTGCAAATTTGTGTTTATCAAACAGAGAGATTCCATGTGGTTTCATTGCCCTTGGGGTGTGAATGTGAAGCCAGGCTTGGAGTACTCTCACAAAACTCTATGTTTGTGTTAATCATTTCAGCATGACAAATGAAGTACTTGGGAAACCCTAAGAAAGGCAGGATGAGGGAAGGAAGTAGCAGACAACTGTTAGTCCCTGGATAACTGATATTATAGTTACTTGTTGTAGAATGGTGGGTGGTGAATACTAACAGGAAAGCAGAGGCATCCAAAACAGAAACCAACTATCACTTAACAGCTTTCTGTTTTGAAAACAGCTCCTATTTGTTTCCATCTCTTCTTCTGAGAAATTATAGCTTTTCAGGGGTGAAGTCTAAGGTCCATCTTCTGTAAGGTTTTAATATCACACAGAAGTAGTTGAAATCTTGGGTTCTTCTTTCTTGGACTGGATGCTGCATGTCCTCTATAATAGGAGCTGTATGTCTGTTGATGTCCTACTCATACAGATATATCCAACTGGTCCTGTCTGTTCCCCATTGCTCAGGGGTGAGATGTTCTCCTTTGTGTCTCTCTATCCATACAAGGTGTCCAAATGCCCCTCCTGTTTAGGGGCCAGGAAGTTTCCAGAACTGTTGAACCATGGGTTGTCCTTAGGTAGATGACATGGGGTGCTGCCAACTCTCAGGTCTCTTTGGTCACTGCTGTCCCTTGTATTCTGTTTACTGGTATTGGAGACAAATGGTGTTCCTTTTTTCTTCCTTGCTCAAAGACTACTGTTTTTTTCTCTCCCATCTCTCTTTTCTCTATCTTGGAGATACTCTATGTGTTTTGGCCTACCCTCTCCCAATTCCTCTAGCCTATGAGATGGGGAAGCTAGCTGTACAAGCCTAGATCTCAGAATCTTCCTCTTGGATTTAACTATGCATCTGCTTTCCTGTGGGCAGGAGGAGTAAAACCAGCTCTTGGATAATAGTAAGTGTAATGGAGAAGAAAAATACGCAGGAAACCATACTAATATTTTGAGCTAGCATGCTGCAACATCTTAATAATAAGGTTGGATTAAATATCTGCTTTTCTCAAACAAGACCAACTGGTATGAAGCAAGAAGGCATTTATTTGGTAAGTTTTGTCTGCCCATGAGGTTTCTTTTGCTTGTAAGTTATAGCAAATTTGATTAGTAAGGAAATTGATTGGTGAGATACTATGATACTGGTAAAATAAAAAGAACAGAACAATTCAGTCATAAAAAGGACAGGAATTCAGTTGATTTTTGAGAACTGCCAGCACCAGGCTCTATAATGTCCTTCGGGCTCTTTTCCTTATGTCCATGATAGAAAACATGGTCACTCACTAACACCTAAATGTAATTTTGTAATTGGAAGAAAGAAACTATTAATATGTTCTCCTTCCTTCAAAGGAAAAGAGACAATCTGAGTAGACTACCTCTTAGCCAACAATTTATTTTGGACCTCACAATAATAAATTTCAAAACTTCTACTGGGGCTTTGTATAGCAAAAGGAACAACCAGTGGGAGATATATGTTTGACAATGAGTTTATTTTTCAGTCCCAACATATACAGTAGGGTAAAACTGAAAGTGTAAATTGGGGGTGTAGGAAAGGAATTAGCACTGATCTATATAATGATAATATTAAATATTTCATTGTGAGATTACTGGCCTTGCAAAGCCTGTGGATGGTAAGAAAACTATTTCTCTTTTTTCTTATGTGTTGAGATTACGCTGTTTTGTAAAAATTGATATTTATACTTTGGAGATACATGTGTGAGTGTGTATGTGTGTGTGTGTGTGTGTGTGTGTGTGGTTTTCCACTCTCTGCTGAAAATTGGAAGAATGAGATAAGTTCTGTGATGACCACTTGTGTAGAGACTTTTAGAACCCCTGTGTTGTTATTTCAGGCTGAATAACTCAGAACCGTGAAAATACATTGCAAAGAGAAGTCAAATGCATCCTAAAGCAAAGCAGTTTCCTATCAGTAAGAGCACAGTATCCTAAAAGGTATATGGACTATCGCAAAGAGGAATAGACTTAAAGAGAGGGATGTAAAGAACAAGGGACTGTCATGAGAGTCTATCCTATAAATTTTAAACATTGTGGTTGCTTTTTTAAGATGACATACACAACAAATGACAGTCAACAAATATATCACCATAGACAAGCTACTTAGCTTCAAAAATACCTGTCAAGGGAGGAAACAAGACAATGTGGCATGTGGCACCAGAATGGGTGCAGGATACAGAGTAAAACCCACATATTCCTCAGTCCCACACTGGTTCACAGACCAGCAAACATATATTTCATCAGCTGTGTGGAGTGACCTGCCCATAGTGTTTTCTGCAATTCTGAGGAGTCACTTGTCATCTTCTTTTGCCACTGTCTGTTCCCTCTTGTGTGTGAGTCAGAGGTATCTTAGTAGTTACAAGGTGCAATTATACAAGACATATTTGAGAACATTTAATTTAAAAGAATACATGTGTGACTCCTCCCCAAAACCATCTGTAGCATAATTAGATTAGTCATAGTTTTAGACGATCACCTTTGCACATTTTGTAATCTGGACATCTTCTCCATATGAAGTTACAAAACACAATGGTAGATGATACATTATTGAATTTCCTCCTTTTTTATGTTGTAATGTCCATTAGTTACCCCGATCTCTCTGTAAAGAACAATGCATCTGTTCAATCTGTATGTAACAATACAGTTAGGATTTAAAGGATGGGAAGTGCAGGAAATGTATACTGGAGCAGAATAACTCTTTTGTTGGTACCAGTGCAGAGAGACTGGTGAACTGTTGAGGTGATTATATATGAGGTAATCCCAGTGAAGTGTTCTCATGGGGAACTAAGAATATCAGGGTGGACCACTGTGATGTAATGACTATCTGGACAATACAGGAAGAGACAGAATAAAATCCTCCTTCTTATACCCATAGACTCAAGACAGATAACAATAAGTTGGGGAAGAAATCAACACTTGGAATACAAGTTATGATCAAATTCTAAGTTTGTGGTTACAAAATCCCAGGGTAAGGACTTACTGATTCATCTTAGGTGAGATGCTAAGATCCAGACTATCACCCAGTATCCGGTTAATGCAAGGATTAAGCATTAACTTGGCTATTCCTTCTGCAGGATAGAGAAAAGGAGGAACAGTTTACAAAATGGGAAGGGGTTAAATGGACAATCCCACGGTAAAGCACTGTAGGCTACTTCTTCCACTATTAAACATTAAGACTGCAAGGATAATACTACTTTTGTAAAAGTTGACTTTTCTACACACTTCTGTTTATAGTAAGTATACATTATAGAGGCCCTGGAGAAAGGGTAGCTTAATTTATTAAATGGTATAGTGTCTGTGTTTCATGCATTTTAGTGTTTAAATGTGAAGTCAGACTTGGAACACTTACCTCCTTTACATGATAAATTAATAAAAGGTCTCTGGAAATGCCAAGAAAAATCAGAGAGACCACAGAAATGGAAAGATGAGAAAGATGGCTTTTTTAATTCCAGAAAACCCCAACGTTTTCAGAAGTTTTCTCATTTAAGCTGAAAAATGGAAGTGAATTGGAAAAACAGAAAAATTGCAACCAAGAATCACCAACTAGAAACTTTTCCCACTGAAAATTAATCAACAACAACAACAACATAAATAGCTACTTGTAATTTTTATTCTGAAATTGATTCTTGGTTGTAATTTCTGTTTTTCTTCTGAAAAATCAAGTACACTAGTTCCCTGAGGCTTTGGCATTGGGATAGGGGATTTTAAAAAGAAGAGTGGTTAAACCTTGGAACAGTTCTAGGTAGACGGTGAATCTGTGCCTCTTCTCAAGCAAGACAGGACCCTATTGACAAGAATGTATTTCTTTGGTAAGATTCGTCTCTTTATTACGTTTTAGCAAGGAAAAATATGCATCCTCCAGAGATCCTTCTCTGAGACAAGTTACCTAATTCTCTTTTAAATTTTTTTCCCTCAGGCTCTTTATTCTTTTCTTTTTAATATTTTTATTTATTTTTTTTTATTTCAGCATAATATGGGGGTACAAATGTTAAGGTAACATACATTGCTATTGCCTTCCCTCCCCCATTGACTCAGAGCTTTAAGTATGTCCATACTCCCAACAATGCATAATGCCCTTATTATATACATATATACATATATATATATATATATATATATACCCATCTTCTCCCCCCACACCTGCCCAACACCCAATAAATTTTTTTTATAACATTTTGGTTAGATTTTATAACTTTGCCTTTACTTAGCAAAGGTTAGAGGTATGCCCTTCCCCTCCACACTGTTCACTACATCCCTCAGATATGGGTCTATCCCCCCACCCCCCGAATCTCTGGTGAACACCATCACCCTTTGAGCACCATATTGATAATCAGTCAGCACCAATGTGATGGCAAGTACATGTGGAGCCCATATTTCTGATCTTGTGTCACCTTACTTTGGATAATGGGCTTAAGCTCAATCCAGGATAATATAAGCAGTGTTAGCTTGCTGTCATTTCTTAGAATTGAGTAATATTCCATTGTAAACATATACCAAATTTTAATTATCCAGTCGTGAATTGATGGGCACTGGAGTTGTTTTCACATCCTTGCAATAGTGAATTGTGCTGCCAAAAACATTCGGGTGCAGATGTCTTTATAATAGACTGTCTTATGCTCTTTTGGGTAGATGCCTAATAATCCTATTGCTGAGTCGAATGGTATTTCTATTTTTAGCTGTTTGAGGTATCCCCAAATTCTTTTCCACAAAGGTTGCACTAATTTACAGTCCCACCAGCAGTGTAAGAGTGTTCCTGTCTCTCTGCATCCTCGCCAGCATTTATTGCTTTGGAATTTCTAGATACAGGCCAATCTCACTGGGGTTAGAGGATATCTCATTGTAGTTTTGATTTGCATTTCTCTAATGATTAGAGATGTTGAGTATTTCTTTTTATATGTTTGCTGGCCATTATTCTGTCTTCTTTGGAAAATATTCTGTTCATTTCCATTGCCCATTTCTTGATGGGGTTGTTTGATTTTTTTCCTGTTAAATCTTTTGAGTTCTAGATAGATTCTTGTTATCAGACCTTTATCGGAAGTGTAGAGAGCAAATATTTTCGCCCATTCTGTAGGTTGTCTATTTGCTCTAATGATAGTTTCTTTGCCTGAGCAGTTTGATCTGAGTTTGATCAGATCCCATTTGTTTATTTTTGTTGCTGCGGTGATTGCTTTGGGGGTCTTCTTCAAAAATTCTTTGCCTAGCCCAATGTCAGAAAGGGTTTTCCTAACATCTTCTTCTAGGATTCTTAGGGTTTCATGCCTAGGTTTAAGTCTGTTATCCATCTTGAGTGGATTTTTGTGAGTGGTGAGAGGTCGGGATCCTGATTCATTCTCCTGCATATAGATATCCAGTTTTCCCAGCACCATTTATTGAAGAGAGATTCTTTTGCCCAATGTATATTTTTGTCTGCTTTATTAAAGATTAGGTTACCATATGCAGATGGTTTCATCTCTAGAATCTCAGACCAATTCCAAACATCAATGCTTCTGTTCTTATGCCATTACAAGGCTGATTTAATTATTATTGCTTGATAGTACAGCTTGAAGTCAGGAAGACTGATGCCTCCCAGTTTGTTCTTTTTACTTAAGATTGCTTTGGCTATACACAGTTTTTTCTGGTTCCATACAAAGTGAAGAATTATTTTTTCTACATCTGTGAAGATTGATGGTGATATTTTGATGGGGATTGCATTAATTCTGTAGATGACTCTAGATTATACTGACATGATATTGATTCTACCAATCCATGAACAAGGTGTATTTTTCTATCTGTTTACTTCTTCTACAATTTCTTTTTTTAAGCATTTCGTACTTCTCCTTATGTAAGTCTTTCATATATTTTGTTAGATATATTCCTAGATATTTAATTTTCTTTGGGCTATAGTGAAAGGAATTGTGTTTTTCATTTGAACTTTGGTTTGATGGTTCTTGGCATATATGAATGCCTCTGATTTGTGTATATTGATTTGTAACTTGAGACTTTACAGAATTCATTTATCAAATCTAGGAGTCTCTTGGAGGAATCCATGGGGTTTTCTAGGTATAATATCATATCATCTGCGAAAAGCAAGAGTTTGATCTCATCTGCACCCACTTGGATGCCCTTAATATCCCTCTATTACCTGATGGCTATTGCTAGGACTTCAAGTACTATGTTGAATAGAAGAGGAGATAGTGGGCATCCTTGTCTAGTTCCAATTCGAAGTGGGAATGGTTTCAATTTTTCCCCATTGAGTATGATATTGACCATGGGTTTGTCATAAATAGATTTGATAATTTTAAGATAAGAACTGCCTATGCCTATTTTGTTCAGAGTTTTTATCATAAAGGTGTGTTGGACTTTGTCAAATGCTTTTTCTGCATCTATTGAGAGAAGCGTATGGTCTTTGTTCTTGTTTTTATTTATAAGGTAAATTGTATTTATAGACTTGTGTATATTGAACCAGCCTTGCATCCCTGGAATAAGGCCCACCTGGTCATGATGAATTGTTTTTTTGATGTGCTGCTGAATTCTGTTTGCTAGAATTTTGTTGAGGATTTTTGCATCTATGTTCATGAGGGATATTGGTCTGTAATTTTCTTTTTTTGTTGTGTCCTTTCCTGGTTTTGGTAATATTGGCTTCATAGAATGAGTTAGGAAGGCTATCATCCTTCTCAAAGTTGTGGAATAATTTCTGTAATATAGGCATGAGTTCATCTTTGTATGTTTGGTAGAACTCTGATGTGAAGCCATCTGGTCCGGGACTTTTCTATATGGGGAGGTTGTTAATTACTGCTCCAATTTCTGCACTTGAGATTGGTCTATTCAGGAATTCTGTTACCTCCTGGGTGAATTTAGGGAGGTTGTATGAATCCACAAATTTGTCCATTTCTTCCTCATTATGTGGTTTTTGGGCATATAGATCTCTATAGTAGTCAAACATAATGTTTTGTATTTCTGTGGTGTCTATTGTGACCTCTCCTTTTTCATTTCTTATTGAGTTTATAGAGTCCTTTCCCTTTGAGTTCTTGTCAGTCTAGCCAGAGGGCTATCAATTTTGTTTATCTTTTCAAAAAACCAGCTTTTGGTTTTGTTGATCTTCCGTATAATTCTCTTATTCTCCATTTCATTTAGTTCTGCTTTGATGTTAGCTATTTCTTTTCTTCTGCTAGGATTGGAATTGGTTTGCTCTTCTTTTGCCAATTCCTTAAGTCTATTCATTAGGTTGTCAGTATCTAATCTTTCTGTTTTTTGAATGTGAGCGATTATTGCTATTAGTTTTCCTCTCAGATATGCTTTTGCTGTATCCCACAGGTTTTAGTAACATGCGGCTCCATTATCATTTTGTTTGAAGAAACTCTTGATTTTCCTCTGAATTTCCTCCTTCACCCAATAGTTGTTCAACAATAGATTGTTTAGTTTCCATGACTTTGTGAAGTGGTGCATATTTCTGTTAGAATTGAACTCTAATTTTATACCACTGTGGTCAGAGAAGACACATGGTATTATTTTTATTTTCTTGAATTTTTTGAGATATGCTTTGTGGCCTGGTATGTGATCAATTTTGGAGAAGGATCCATGGGCTGCTGAGAAGAATGTAAATTCAACTTTATTTGGGTGGAATGTTCTATAGAGATCTGTCAGGCTTTTTGATCAAGAGCTTTGTTTAAGTCCCTTATTTCTTTACTTAATTTCTGTCTGGAGGATCTACCCAGTTCATTCAGTGGCATGTTGAAGTCCTCTGCTACTATGGCAGTATTGTTTAATGTGGTATTTAGCTCAGACAAGGTTTGCTTTATGTAGTCAGGTGATCCTGCATAAATATTAAGGTGCATAAATATTAAGAATTGTTAAATATTCTTGTTGGATCTTCCATTTCACCATTAAAAAGTGGCCATCTTTATTGTTTTTTAATTTTGCTATTTTAAAACTTATGTTGTCTGTGAATAGTATATCTACCCCTGTTTTCTTTTGACTTCCGTAGTATATCTACCCCTGTTTTCTTTTGCCTGGATGATAGTTTTCTATCCTTTGACCTTCAGCCAGGAGGCATCTTTGTGGGTTAGATGTGTTTCCTGTAGACAGCAGATACTAGGCTTGTAGAATTTTATCCACTTTGCCAGTATATGCCTCTTCAGAGGACAGTTTAAACCATTTACATTTATCAATAGGATTGAAATTGGAGGAATATTTCCATTTATAATCCTTGAGCCATCCTGAAGTTCAAGGTTTAGTCTTTAATTCTTTGAGGATTTTACTTTGAGGAATGTCTATTGCCCTGTTTGATGTGGAAGGCAGGTCTGAGAATTTCCTGTAGGGCTGGTCTGGTCTTTGGAAATTCCTTCAGTGATTGCATGTCTGAGAAGGACTTTATTTCTCCCTCATAGATGAAATAATTTTGCCGGATAAAGAATTCTAGGTTGGGCTTTATTCTGTTTTAGAAGATTAAGGATAGGCATCCACTCCCTCTTGGCTTGTAAGGTTTCAGATGAGAAGTCTGCTGTTAGTCTGACAGGCTTTCCTTTATAGGTTAATTGTTACTTTCACCTTGCTGCACAGAGAATTGCTTCTTTCACATTTACTTTGGTCAGCTTAATAACCACATGATGAGGTGATTGCCTATTCATGTTGAGTCTCCCAGGACTTCTGTGCACTTCTTATATTTGGATATTAAGATTTCTGGCCATGCCTGGAATATTTTCCTCCAGTATTCCGTGAAATAAATTTTCCAACCCTTGTGAATGTTCCTCTTCCCCTTCTGGAATCCTGATAAATCTGAGATTTGACTTTTTTACATAATCTCACACTTCCACTTTACATAATTTCACTTCCTGTAAGCTTTGGTCTTGTCTCTTGTTTCTGTGCTCCCTTTCTTCCTCTGATATGTTTAACATGTAGGCACAATCTTCAAGTTCTGAGATTCTTTCCTCTGCATGATCTATCCTGTTTTTGAGGCTTTCCGCTGTATTATGGAGTTCCTTGAATATTTTCTTTATTGCCAGACTTTCTGATTGGTTTTTCTGAATTACTTCAATTTCTTTGGAGAATTTTTTATTCATTTCCTGGATTGTTTTTGTGGTTTTTCTATGTTGAGATTCTATTTTCTCTTCAATTCCATTATGTTTTCTAACAATCCATATTCGGAATTCTTCCTCCATCAGTTTAATCATATCATGTAAGTTGGTGTCAGTTGGTGGAGATTATTTTCTTTTGGAGGTGACTTTTCTCTCTGATCTTTCATGATTCCTGTTACCTTTCACTGGTTCTTCCTCATCTGGATGCTTTGTTGAGGACTAGAGGTGCTGGAACTCGATTATGAGCTGAGTTCTGGGGTTCCAAAGGAATGATCCTTGGAAGAGCTTGGGGATATGTGTTCTGGTCCTGTATCATCTTACAGGAGTTTGAGCCTATTGGGTTATCTTTGACCTGATGTCTTCACCTTCTGTCCACAGAGTTTAGTGGGTTTGGGCCCCTTGCTTAGACACTCAGGGGTTCGTTCACTCTAGTGAGATCGAGACTGGTATGAACCACTAGGTTGAAGTGGGAGGCACTGTGTTAGGCTCTGAGTGTACTCTTTTTTTTTTTCTAATCTGTGGTTTGCAAGAAGGAGTCAATTATCAAGGTATTCCAAGACCTTTGTACTGCACTCTAAGCCTCCAAATAGGATATACAGGTATCTCAGTCTTAAGAGAATGTCTTGCCACTTCCAAGGGTTCCTAGAGTCCTGTAATTAATTTAGGAGGGGTGAAAGGAGCATCAGGTATCAGTGAACCTAAGATGGAATACTTCAGAGGATGCTTGATCTGTAGCTAGGGGGGAGCTGTTAACATATTATTCAGAGGTCTTTTGTCACACTTTCGGAGGAGCTACTGGTGGGGAGAATCAATTGGTGCTATTGCTAAGGACTATGGTCAAGATTTTCCTTCCCAGACCACAGGCTTGTACATTGGCAACAATCTGGGTGCTAAAGGCAAGCACCTGCATTCCAAACTTGTCAGATGATCAAAACCAACCAGCTGAATGTAAACATCACTCTTCCCCCTTCTGCTTAATTCCAAGGACCCACATAATTCAAGCTAGTCCTATAGGGAAAGCAACTTTTCTCCTTTCTCTCAACCTTCAAAGGCTGCATCTGGTTTGGTGGACTGGGGGGGAGGCAATAAGTGAGATTGCCACAAGTACCAGACGAGAAAACGTCTTTTCTTGTTTTACCCCTCCCCCAAGGGCAGAATTTGCTCTATTAGAGGGGAAGAAATCCCACCATCCTGAGGGAAAGGCACTTTCTAGGGCTATGTGAGCAAGACCAAGTTACTCTCGTAACCCTACCCCACCCAGGACAGGATTTATCAGGTTATTATGTGGCCTAAATCTCAGGTCTGTTGAAGAAGCCCTACCCAAGGCCACTGAGGGTCCCAGACCAGAAACAGACCTGCCACACCACTCGGCCCCTACCGGGGTGTGGTCAGTCACCTGCAAAACCCCTGTGGCCTGGTCACTTCTAAGGGTCATCTTCAACCCTAGTACATCTCAACCCAGACAGCAGACTCCCTCACCTCTCTGCAATTCCCGGGGATGGGGCTTCCCCTTTGGCTGGAGGCACCAGCTATCAGGCCACAGTAGACAGGTAAAGACGGGACTCAGCTTGAAAGGCTGTCCTGATAAGCTGCCTTACAGCTGCCAGTGGGTAGGTGGAAGAAACAGTCTTGCAAGACAGGTTTCAGGTTGAGAAGACTCTCTCAACTTCTCCCAGGGGCGGAGTCAGGCCCTTTGGCGCCAAGCACTGGAGCCCAAGTCGTAAGAGGGTGTGGTGGTAAAGTATCCCTAAGTCATATC
The DNA here is from genome assembly GCA_008750895.1 of Mirza zaza. NCBI lineage: Eukaryota > Metazoa > Chordata > Mammalia > Primates > Cheirogaleidae > Mirza > Mirza zaza. Next base: position 100,101 of record VSMD01088385.1, on the reverse strand, counting down.
AGGAATAGCAGCCTCCTTCAGAACTCCACCTTGCTAAGATAGGCTCTGCTCTCTGGGCACCGATAGCACACAGCTGAATGCAGCAGGAAACCACCCATGTTCAATCTTGCGAGACAGCCGTGGAACAAAACACCACAAAACACTGTTCACCCCTTCCCACCTCCTCTTTAAACTCAGCCTCCGAGGCCAACAGCTGGGTTAGGGCAGACGGGAGGTCTGAGACCGGGGCATTGCACTCTGCCAGCACTGACACTGACTGGGTTGGGTTTGGCCAGCTGGCTCCAAAGTCCGCTGCACTCCCTAAGTCCCCAACTCTCAGTGATCCAGTAGTTTCTATGCGGGGATCTGCTCTCTGTCTACCCAGCACCAGCCAAAGCCTCAGCGATATCCAAAGGCCAAGCCTCCTTTAAGGTAGAGTCCCCCCTTCCTGCTCCTGGAAGCGTCCTGAGGTGGAATGCCAGATTCAGCACTCGTTTCTGCCATTCGGGGAGGCGGCCGCTGGGTTCAGATCCTCTCCCACCCAGAACTGCCTCTGCAGAGCACTGAGGAGATTTCAAAACATTGCCTGCTCCAGAAGTCCGATCAGTTCAGCCGGTTTAGGACAGAGGGGAGTCCTGAGATCGCTTCCAGCGAGGCCCACCGCAGCGTGTCCAAGCTATGGATTGGCGGCGAAGGTACAGGGAAGCGGTTGCTCTAGGCTCTTTATTTTTATTGTCCACTTTTGTTCATCTTTCTGCCAGCATTGTAATTCAAGACTCCTCCATTGTTTCCAGGGCAACTAACTACAAACTGGTTTCCTCCCAACTGCTCCTTCCCACTTCCATTCCATTCTGTCCTCTCTGCTGTAGAAAGATGGAACTCTTAAAAATGAAAAAAAAAAAAAAAAAAAAAAAAGAAAGCAAAAGAAATCTAATCCTGTTAGAAACCACTTGCTGCTTCTTGCTCTTTGGGTGAAGGGCTACATCTTCCTTATTACCCACAAGTCCTGGCATACCTAATCTCTGCTTGTTCCTCCCACCTCAACTCTCCCACCTTGTGTCGTATGATCAAGCCAAATGACCACTGGAGGGCTTTTGTATTTGTGGTTCTCTCTGTCTGCAATGTTTTTCTCCATAATTCTTCTTTGCCTAACTAGCACTCACTTGTTGCTAAACTGAATGTTTGTATCTCCTCGAAATTCATATGTTGAAATCCTAACCTCCCACGGGATGGCATTAGGAGGTGAAGCTTTGGGTGGTGATTCGGTCATAAGGGTGGAGTTCTCACGAATGGGATTAGTGTCTTTTATAATAGAGGTCCCAGAGATCTTCTTCACATCTTCTGCAATGTGATAACAATGAGAAGACAGTTGTCTATAAACCAGGAAGCAAGCCCTGGCCAGACACCACTTTGGAATTTGATCCTATGTGTACTCTTTGTTCCATTTGGTCATCGTGAATATTTCAAGTGGATGAAAGCAGGCAGGGCAGGAGGAGTGCCAGGATTTCCACAGAAGCAAGCAAGTCACTCAATTCAGTTTGAATACAAGAACTTTGCAGTGTTTGTATTTGCTATATTGAATGTTCCTGGTTCAGATCCACATATTGCACAAATATCAAAACTATGTGTTTCTGATGGACGATATGCTATTCATCAGAAATATAACCTTTTTAGATATTACAGCTTAAACATGGTTTTTCTCTTATATGACTAAATTTCATTTGGGAATAATAATAGGTGATCTCCCTAAGGAAAGGTATTTTTCAGATATTATGGAGACATGAACATTTAAGAGTTCTTCTTGACTTAAATGCAGGCCTGTTCACTTATTCACTAATAATCTTCATGCTAAATGATAATTTTAAGTAGCTGTAAAGTCAGATGGGTGGTTGGGGGAGTAGAAAAGCAACGGAAAAATCATATCTGAGATTTCCTTTTTAGTTAGTTTGAAAATAGCTGCTCTTGGACAAGAGTTGTAGTTTTAAAAACTAAACATTTGTCTAGTATGTAAATTCATCTGAAGATCCATTTGGGAAGAGGGTATCTCTCTCTAATCTTGAGGTCTATTCATAACTTCCTTAAGAAAACTTTCAACTCTCTGCTCCCACTGAGTACAGTGACCCCACAGGGGGTCATGTTGTAGGAAGGGAGGAGATTAGGAAAGAAATGAGGGCATGATGCCTATTCCTGCAGTCACATTTATTAAGACTTACAGACTTCAGTATCTGCTACCTTTTTATCCTCTTATTTGTCCAAGGTCATGCATAGTGGGAAAGAAAGTGGATGTGCAGTTTGTGGGAGACATGGAGACAACTGCTGCTACATAAAACCAGTGGGTCATATTAATTAACTAATTGGTTAATTCCTTAAAAATAGCTATAAAAAACTACCACATAATATTGCTCTGTTAGGTGCCACTGTGGTTGTGTCTACAAGATGAGTATAATGTATAGCCTCTAATTCAAAAAGTTTACAACTCAATTTTGTACAGAAGCAAGGTTAATATGAAAATGAAAATTTAAGTATTTTCATGAAAATTTAAGTATTACACAAGCAATAAAGTAGGAGATGTCATAAGCCAATGATGTTGGTGATTTTATCATTAAGTAGGGGAGGAATGGATGTGTTTGTGAGTGCCTGGAGCAGTTTGGGGAGCCCTATTAAAAAGGCATTAGCAATTTTGTACATGGCAGTGTTCTAAAGTAATAACTGGCTAACACTAACACCTAGAATACAAGAAGCAGGAGAAGGTGGGGTTACGTAGCATTCTTCCTAAGGCAGAGTGAAAGGATCTAAAAGTTACATTGCTGCCAAGGTATTGCTCAGGGTAACCAGAAAGAGGCACCATCTTGGTGATAGCTGTTCTTCAGATTAATTTATGCCCATAGGAAAGAGTGGTATTTGTATTTTATCTTGAATTTTAGGGGGCGTTGATAGAATTGAATTAGACAAAAAAAGAACATGGTTCTCCCATTATTGTGTGTGTCGAATATGAGAAGTAGGATGGAGAAGCCCTAGGGTAAATTTCTTCCTTCACAGTGCATGTCTCCAAACTCTTAAAAATAGAGTCTAGCAATGCTCACCAGAGATTCGGTGTGTGGGGGGGCACCCAACCTTAGGGATGAGATGAGCATTTTGGAGGGGGAGGGCATACCTCTAACCCTTCTTAGGGAGAGGCAAAGATATACAATGTAACCAAAATATTAAAAAAAAAAATTTTAACAGGTGGTGGGCAGGCAGGTGTGGGGAGGAGGAAAGGGGTGTGTGCTTCCATAATGTGTGTGATGTACACCACCAGGGGATTGGACATATCGGGGGGAGGGAGGGGGCAGGGGCAATATTTGTAACCCTAACAATATTTGTACTTCCATAATATAATGAAATAAAAGAAAAAAAAATAGAGTCTAAATGGTGACATAATACTGTTTGCCAGTTTATAGATGTATAACACAATTCATGTTTTAATTCAGCCTCAGTGTCATTTTCTCACATAAGGCATTTCTTGGTGGGTAGCTGTTTCTTCCAGAAGCATTGGCAATACTGTACTTAGTTCTAAACTGCTTCAGAAGCCCTAAAGCCAGGCACATTATTTCTCTATGCCAGGAAGTCACTGGATCAATCATGGTACTTACTCTTCATTTTCTTTCTGTGCTAGTAGACTATTCCCTTGGCAGAGTCTGCAGCCCAACGGGCCCCTCTTTAAGGGCTTAAGTTGCTCTCTTGTGTCCTCGACTTATTCTTCAAATGTAGGCATGCTAGTGTAGGTTTTGCATTCAGTGCACTGGGGAACATAAAAACCTAACTACCATGTTAGATTTGGGCATGTACGTGTGACTGAACATTTGTTTAAAGTAAAATACTCCCCAAATTCATAGATTGTGGAATACCATGTCCATGGGAACAAAGAACTCAGGAAGTATTTGTGACCCAGAAATTATATAAGTGAAATTTTTAATGTTAAAAATGGTTCGTTTACATAGTTTAACTATTTGATTGAAGTGTAAGGATATGCTTTTTCCTGAACAATTTGTATGGACTTAATGATCCTATTAAATTGGTGGGAAACTGCGAGGTAGAAGTTATGTATCGGAATCACTTTTGGAGTTTTTATAACAAAATTCACACATGCCTCTGCTTCTCACTGAAATTTATGCATGCACTCATGGGCATCATCTGAAACACCACCATTTCTCTACTCTTTGGGGATTGCTGATTTAGATGAGTTAATTACTGGTTACATAGTTATACAAGTTTAAAGAATGCCCATTAATTATTTTAAGAAGTATTTTTAGATAAGTCCCACAAGGCTTTATTATTTATTGTGTGCTTCTCAAAATTTTTATCAGTGGTTTAGAAGAAGATATAGAAATCAGATATTTGGAATCAAATATGCAGATGATACAAAGCTATAGCAGAGACTTAATATGATGTATGAAAGCATTAGAACCCAAATGGATCCACATAGCCTGGAACACTTGAATAAAATAAAGCCAAATTTAGCATAATAATTTAAACCTTTAATATAATGTCAAGTCATTTAATTTGTAAATAGAGAAATATATATGGTCTTGGGGGGGTAGGATGGAGATGGCTAGAAGATCTAAAGTAGATGTATTCATATAATTGAGAGACAAGATATATAGATTCTCTGTTTAAACAAGACAAGAATCTATGTCTCTCTGTTTAAACTAGCATGACTCAAAATGAAACATACAAGGTGAGCCATTACTGAAATCTTCTCTCAAGTAACCCCATTGTAAGAGATGGTTTTAATGTGTGGCTGATGAGACTAAGTTGTCTTCTACCTTCACTCTCAGATAAAAAGTACATAATGCCAAAAGCCTTAGAAATAATGCTAATTCAGTGGTAAAGAACATACCACAAGCTCCAGAATTATGCAACAGAGAGTATCTTGGTGATTAATGCAAGTTTTTTGGACTTCTTGTCAGACATATTTTTGTGATGGAGCTGACTTTTATGCCTTGATATTCTCTCATGATCAGCCAGTCCTCACTTCTCTGATTCGGCAAGCAATTAGAGGGAAGAAAATGAACTAACGTGCCCAGGAGACGCTTATAGCCGGTTCTGCCATTTTATTTCTGGCATGATTGTCTAAATTTACATTCTAGCCTAACAATCATTCACTCACACCACAAATATCTACCAAGTTCCAACTCATAAGCCAGGCATTCTCTAGGTCTTAGGGGTAGAGACTGTGCTAGTAGACTATTCCCTTTGCAGTGAAAGGTGAAAGTCAATGTTCTTTCTTCAAGGAGCTCAAACTTTGTGAGAGACAAACATAAACAAATATAACACAACATGATATGGTATGAAAAGACCTTGTGAGCACAGAAAGCACAGGAAGAAGAAAAAATAAACAAGTTCACTTGAGAAGGGTGAAGGATTCCAGAGGAAATGAAATTTGATTGGGTTTTGAAGGGCGGGTTAGTGTTTTTCAAAGAGAGAACAGGGGCAAGGTACATATACAGGAGGGCCCAGATAGTCTATCTGGGGATTGGGGAAGATGTTTGTATGGTCAAAGAGTGACTTTATGAGGTGCATAGGTTTGCCTAGCAAGGTCAGTTGGGATGATATGTGGGCATGCAAAGGTGTTTAGGGATCCTCCTGATGGCAAATTAGCATGAGTGTCTAATCTAGGGAGAAACATAGTCAGATTTAGATTTTCAAAAGATAAATTTGGAGGGTATATAGGAAGAGATTTAGTTAGAAGACACTTGCCTGAGGGAAACCGGTTAAGAGATTATTTTAGTGTTTTAGATGAGAGATGATACAGAGCTGAATCAAGGCAGTGTGAATGGAAAAACAAGAGAGAATTAAGGAGTCAGCTTTTACAAGTCAGCTTCCCAGAGCTCAATCAGGCACACATTAATTTATAAAGATGAGGATGAAAATTGTTATGTTTGGTAATTCCATCAATGTGCATATACCAACCCAGGTCCTATTTAGAGAAGTTTGCATTCTCTATTGCACAGATAGCAAAAACAATACTAATACAATCTCTTCAATGAAGTCTTAGTTCATTTTCAGGAAAACTCAGCCATTATTCCTATAAAACATTTTTGTTTCTTTATTTTTTCTGTTTGCCTTCCTCTTGTGAAGTATGTTTGCTACGCTACAGCTCTGAGAGATTCAAGCTGCTATCGGAAATGTGTCTAAGAAAAAGGCTGGTGCTATTAGAGGGTATTTGAAAATGCCAGCTACACACACACAAGGGGATGTTTAGCATGATGGAAGTTTTCTGTGTGGTACAAGTAAAAAGAAAATAAGGTAGGGTGCATGTCAAAAGGACATAGAAGTAGTATGAAATAGCTGGAATGACCAAAGCTAGAATGATTTGAGCAGTGAGCAATATACTAAATAAAAATGGTAGGGGATTATAACCCAGAGAATAAAATAAGCATCCCTAAGTCAATATTTACATACAAATAATTTAGTGGTGGTAGATATACTACTCTATGCATTTTTCAAAATCTATAGAAGTGTACACCAAAAAGAGGGAGCTTTACTCCATGTACATGTTTTAATAAGTCAATCAGTGTGTTGGGAGACCCCAGGATGAGAGGAGAACCCAGACTGTGACAAATTACTTCAACTGTCTGTATGACATAACTTCACTAAAAGAGTAGGGGTTGGAAAGAGCTGACTTAAGAAACTTTGAAAACAATGTTTTGATTAGATACTGTATCACAAAAGCCAAAAATAAGTATTTACAAACACAGTATTCTAGTTGATACATTTATTTCTTGTATCAGTATATGTTAGAAATGCTGAAACTCCTCTACTTGTATAGTAGGGATAGACAAAGAAACAAACATATTGTAAATAATGACAGCCAGATTTATCACGGCCAGAGAAAGAAGTTACAGATAAGCTGGGACTCTGGGGTGTTGAGTTAAAGTTGGAGACATCAGGATGAACTCATGCCTATGTTTATAGACCTACAGATACATACATACAAGCATACATCTATATAGGCATAGATATGTGTGTATACATGGGTGTGTAACATGCCCTGGGCCTCTTTGTTAAGAGGTGCTAGATAGAATGACACACTCCAATAGCAGCAAACATATTGAATGTCCAGACTTTGGTTTTTGTATACCTTTCTTCAACGAAAAAAGCCAACACTCCTTAGGGAAATAGCTGACTCTAATCTGGGGCAGGGAAAATACAAGGTGATCCTGGAGTATCTTATAGTGCCAGGAAGTAAAGCAGTGATAAAGTAAAAAGAAAATAAGGGAGGGGTGCATGTCAAAAGGACATAGAAGCAGTATGAAATAGATGGAATGACCAAAGCTAGAATAATTTGAGCAATGAGCAATATACTAAATGAAAATGGTAAGGGATTATAACCCAGAGAATAAAATAAACATCCCTAAGTCCACATTTATATGCAAATAATTTAGTAAATAAATAATGAATGAATGAATAAATGGGGAAGAAGGGACACATTTTCCTTGCAGAATAATTCCAACTAAAAAATGTAGAAGATAGAAAGGAAGTCCTCATAGTAATCATCAAACATCATAGTAATAATGGCAGTAGACAAGATTCACAGATGAAGCTAGTATTAGAAAGCATAACTTTTTGGAGAAACATGATATCTGCATGGCCTTAGAGTAGCTCCTGGGGTGGTTTTAATAATGTTCACAAATTCTCTGATACTATTTTCTCGAAGAGGTAGAGTTAATTTTTCTCCCCTTGAGGGTGTGTTGGATTTAATGACTTTCTTCTAATAAATCGAATACAAAAAGAGAAAAATAGTAACTGTAGAATGGAGAGAACTAGGCACTGAGGACCTTATCAAGTGTCATGTAATATGTAATATCATGTAATATCATGTTGATGTTACATATTCCCTGAAATGATATGATGAGAAGGGAACTTCACTTCTATGGCGTTCTTTCCTCAAATCCATAGCCCCAGTTTAATTATGGGAAAACATCCGACAAACACCGAGTGAGGAACAATCTACAAAATGCCTGAAGTGTCAAGGATGTCAAAGGTAAGAAAACACCAAGAAACTGTCTTGTTCAGAGCAGATTAAGGCAACATTGTGGCTAAATGCAATGAGCAGTCCTGGATTGGATCCTGAGACAGAAAAAAGACATTAGTAGAAAAAGTGGCAAAATAAGAATAAAATCTGAAGTTTAGTTAATAGTACTGTACTAATGTTAATTTCTTAATTTGATAAATATATAGTGGCTATGTATTGTGGGAGAAGCCAGGTAAAGAATATATGGGACCTATCATTGCAATTTTTCTGAAAATCTAAAATTATTGCAAAATAAAGTTTAGTAAAAAATGATTGGCTTTAGACCTCTTTCTCTTTCATTGTAAAATAATGTCAGTTTTCAAGGAGCTGCAAATTTCTGCAAAGACATGCAAAAGTAACATCGAATGACTGACAATAAATGAAAAGTCTTTTTTACCTGGAAATCCTGCCAGGAGTGGTTCAAAAATAACCCAGTCATAGGGCTTTCACACTAAAACTTCAGAGAAAATAGTTTTTAAAACTAAAACTATCTAAAAGAAAAATTAATATCAAATATTTTAATAAAACACATAAATATGTCTAATTCATTTATTATGAACTCATTTTTAAGTTTTATAAGCTTTATACATTTCTAAGGCCAAGAACACTCTATGGAAAAAAATGAAAAGTATCATTCATTCTTGTATGTTTTTGGTAAAACTATATCTCTTGTCTAATATTCCACAGTGAACAAAGGGTTTCTAAAAGATTCTGAAATTATCAAGACTGAATTAATAGGTAAAAGCTATATTATGATAATTGGCATGAAAAAATCCTAAAGCCTTTGTATGTTTCACCCCCAAATGTAAAAAACTGCAACTTCTTTACCCATTTGACATACTATTTTTAAAGTCCCCAGAAACATGCTGAGCATAATCTCAGAGATGCTTTTCTTAACTATTAATAGAAGCGAGGCAAGAAATAGCAGGAAGGTGATCAAGTTAGAGCCCACACTGCTTCCAAAAGCCACTAAGATTCTCAGAATGCAAGAAATCCTTATTTTATCTTTTTTGATCACTTTAGGTATGGGGACTTTCCAGTCATAGAGTACATACAGAATCTTGCAGATTTAAATGAACAATAGAGGTTGCCATCATTTCTCACAGCAGCAGAAGATTCCACAGAGCATTACTTCAAATTCAGGCCATATCTTAAACATAAGTCACCTAAAGGACACTTAACTTTAAAATATTACTGCTTTATTATATATCTACAAAAATCTAGTTATAAAGTACTATAGTTGCCAAAGTGATTCAACGACATAAATTATAGTATTATTAATAATTCAGTAACTGAAAAGCTTAACAAGTGATTTTTTCCAAACAAAATGTAACTTTTAGCTCCTTCATAATCTTAAACTTTATTGAAAGAGGTAATATTCCCTTGGCACAAAGGAAAACTTTGAAAGTTGCATTCGCTTTAGCTTACTTTTAGGTGATAGTCACATTACTCATAGACAGTGGCTCAATTAATTACAATTTCTATGTCTGTGTAATATTCAAGACTCTGATGTTGCTCATGAGGTCATGAGTCCTCTCACCTGCCCAGTACACTGCTACTACAACTGGTATTAAAGAAAGCTACCACTCTAAGACTATTTATAGCCAAGGAAATCATGCAGAGTTTTTTCCATTGCATACAACCAGAAGAAAATTTAAACAGCCTTCCCTAACACTCATCATAGTTTCATCTTCAAGAAAAAGTCCCCTCCCCAATGAAAGTTAATGCAAAAATAAGAAGAAGCAATTGTTGCTTCATATGTGCAAAAATCAATGCAGAGATAAAAGAAGCATAAAAAAATCAATGTATTATGATACCCTCAATCAAAAATAATAATTCTCCAGCAATAGAACCTAACCAAAAATAAGTCCTCAAAATGCCAGATAAATAATTCAAAATAATGATTTTAAAGAATCTCAGTGAAATGCAAGAGAAATCTGAAAACCAATACAAAGAAATCAGACAATCAATTCTGGATATGAATGAGAAATTTACCAAGGAGATAGACATCTTAAAAAAAAACACAGAAATTGTGGAACTGAAAAATTTATTGAAAGAATTACAAAATACATTTGAAAACTTCAACAATATATTATACCAAGCAGAAGAATCTTAGAATTTGAAGACAGTTGTTTTGAAATAATTCAGTTAGACAACATTTTTTTTTAAGAAGAACAAAATCTTCAAGACATATGGGACTATATAAAGTAACCAAACTTATGAATTATCCATATTTCCAGGGGTTAAGAAAATCAGAAATTGTAGAAAAACTATTTAAGGAAATACTTGGTGAAAACTTCTCAAGTCCAGCAAGAAATTTAGACATATAGATACAGCAGGCACACCAATCCCCATAAAAATACATTGCAAAAAGGACTTTATCATGCTACACTGTCATCTGACCTAAAGTCAAAGTGAAAGAAAGAATTTTAAAGTCAGCAAGAGAAAAGTATCTAGTTACCTATAAAGGAAACTCCATAAAATTAACAATAAACTTCTCAGTAGAAATCTTATAAACCAGAATAGAATGGGGTGGTATTTTCAAAGTGCTAAAAGAAAAAAAAACTATCAGTCAAGAATTTTATATCGAGCTAGATTAAGTTTCACAAATGAAGGAAAAATAAAGTATTTTCTAGCTAGACAAGCAAATTCTGAGGGAATTTGTCTTCAATAGACCAGCCCTACAAGAAGCCCTAATTATGAAATGAAAGGTAGATATTTGACATCATAAAAGCACATGAAAGTATAAAGCTCACAGATCTTATAAAATAATCACACAAAGGAGGAAGAAAAAGAGATCAAAAGGCAAGATGACAAAATTCCAACAAACTACAGAGACAAAAAACAGAGAAAGAATGAAACAAAGAATTCAGAGAACAACTAGATAATTGACAATAGGAACAGGAACAAAAGCTCGCATTAATATTAACCTTGAATGTAAATGGATTAAAAGCTATAATTGATGAGCAGAATGGATTTTAAAAATGATCCAGTAGTATGCTGCTTATAAGAAAGCAATCTTACCTGTAAAGACACATATAAACTGAAAGTAAAGGAGTGGAAGAAGATATTCCACACAAATGAAAAATTAATAGCAAGCAGGAGTAGTTATACTTATATCAGGTAAGATAGACTTTACTCTAGAAGAGTAAAAAAAAAAGACAAAGGATATCATATCATTATATAATGATAAAAGGATACATTCAGCAAGAGGATATAACAAATCTAAATATAAGTGCATCCAATTTAGGAGCACTCAGATTCATGAAGCAAAAATTATTAGACCTAAAGAAATATAGCCAGCAATACAATAATAATAGCGAACTTCAATACTCCCCTCAAAGCACTAGATAGATCAGCAGGATAGAAATCAACCAAAAACACTTGACTTAAATTAGACTTTAGAACAAATAAACCTAATGTATATTTCCAGAACACTTTATCTAACAACTGGAGAATATACATTCTTCTTATCAGCACATAGGCACAAAGCAAGATTCAACAAATTTTTAAAAATTAGAACCATAAATCAAATATTGTCTCAGACAACAGTGGAACAGAATTAGAAACCAATACCAAGAGAAATGTCAGAAACTATACAAATACATGGAAATTAAACAACATGATCCTGAATGACCATTTGATCAATGAATAAATTAAGATGGAAATTTTAAAAGTTTTGAAACAAATACAATTAGGAACACAGCATACTAAAACCTGTAGGATACAGAAAAGCAGTAGGAAAGTTTATAGCATTAAGTACCTACATTAATAAAGTAGAAGGGTCACAAATTACACAACCTAACATCACAACTCAAGGAAATAGAATAATGAGAACAAACCAAACCCAAAGTTAGCAGAAGAAAAGAAATAGCAAAGATCAAGGCAGAACTAAATGAAATAGAGACCAAAAAACAATACAAAAGATCAATGAAACATAAAGTTGGTTCTTTAAAAAGATTTTTAAAAAACATTATAAACCACTAGCCAGACTAACCATGAAAAGAAGAGAGATGATTCAAATAAATAAAATCAGAAATAAAAAGTGAGACTTTATAACTGATACTTCAGCAATACAAAAGATCTCTTGTGAACAGAGACTATTGTGAACAGAGGCTATTATGAACAACTGTATGCTCACAAACAAGAAAACCTAGAGGAAATGGACAAATTGCTGTAAATATGCAACATCTCAGGAAGGAACCAGGAAAAAATAGAAATCCCAAATGAATCAATAATAAATAATGAGCTTAAAGCAGTAATAAAAATCTCTTAACAGCAACAACAACAGCAAAAGCCCAGGATCAGATGGATTCTTAGCCAAATTCTACCAAATGTAGAATGAATAACTAATACCAATCCTCCTGAATTTGTTACAAAAAATTGAAGAGAAAGCAATTCTCTCTAATTCTAATTCATTCTGTGAGGCCAGTATCACCCTGATACCAGAACCAGACAAACACACAACAAAAAAAGATAACTATAGACCAATATCTCAAATCAGCAGACACAAAAATCCTCAACAAAATACTAGCAAACTAAATCCAATAGCACATCAAAAAGATAATATGCCACAATCAAGTGGGTTTTATAATAATGATCCAAGGATGATTTAACATATACAGATCAATAAATGTGATACATCTCATAAACAGAATTAAGGACAAAACTGATCATTTCTACACAGGCAGAAAAAGCATTTGTTAAAATTCAGCATCCCTTTGTGATAAAATCCCTCAACAAACTGGGCCTAGAAGGAACCTCAGAATAATACCTCAGAATAATAAAAGCCATATACAACAAACCCACAGCCAACATCATCCTGACTAGGGAAAAGTTAAAACCATTCCCTATAAGAAATGCAACAGTCACTTCACAATTCAGTTTATTTTCTGGTGTTAATTTTCTTATTTTATTTTATTATTTTAATTGACACATAGTAACTGTACATATTTATGGGGTACATAGTGATGTTTTTATACATGCAATATATAGTGATCAGGTCAGGGTTATTAGTATATCCACCATCTCAAACATTTATTTGTGTTGGGAACATTTAATATCCTCCTTCTAGCTATTTGGAACTATATTACTGTTAACTGTAGTCATCCTAAAATGGTGTAGAACACTAAAACTTATTATTCCCATCTGGCTATAATTTTATATTCTTTAACAAATTGGTTCCTATCCTCCTTTTCCCCTACCCTTGCCAGCCTTGAATATACTCTGTTCTACTTTTTACTTCCATGAGATCAACTGATTTTAGCTTTCACATATGAGTGAGAGTATGTGGTGTTTAATATTCTGTATTCTAGCTTATTTCAGTTAATATAAAGAGTTCCAGTTCCTTCCATGTTGCCATGAATGACAAGACTTCATTTTTTATGGCTGAATAGTATTCCATTACATATTTTTCCACATTTTATGTATGCATTCATGTGTTATTAGACACTTGGATTGATTCCATATCTTGGCTGTTGTGAATAGTGCTACAAAAAAACAAGGGAGAGAAGATGTTTATTTAACATACTGATCCTCTTTTCTTTGGATAAATGCTCAGTAGTGGGACTGCTGAATCACTTGATAGTTCTATTTGTAGTTTTTTGAGGAAACTTCACACTCTTCTCCACAGTTTCTGAACTAGTTTACATTCCCACCAACAGTGTATTAGAGTTACATTTTTTCTACATCTGTGACAGCATTTTTTTCAATGATAGTCATCCTAACTGGGGTGAAATAATACCTTATTGTCGTTTTCATGTGAATTTCCTTGATGATTAGTGATGTTGAGCACTTTATTCATATTCATATGAGTGCTTGGATGTTATTAATTTTCTTGTTTAAAAATTCCCTAGAGAACTCAGCATTGCTCTCTGTATAAAAGCATTCTCGTGGGCACTTAATATCTTCTAAGATTTGACCCAGAAATTCTTCTGAGCACATTTCTGTCATGCTCTGCATTAACCAATCAATTCGCTAGCTTAGTGATTTTCAGACTTTAAAATATTTTTAGTGAACAGAATTTTGTTTTCTCCAAGTAAAATCTTGTAGAAATCCAAGTTATTAATTAAAGATAATGCCATAGGAAGACTTGGGCCAAGAGATAATCTTCCTATTAATTCCCCCTCCTGCAAAGATCTGCTGAACATCATCTGAAACTCTGTTTCTGCATAAACGGAGTTCTTACTGCTCTTGGAGCTCTGAGCAACCCTACTTTCTAGTTGACTGCTTTTGAGTCTATTTGACTGCTTTTATGTCCTTGTCTCTGCCAGAGACACAGCCTCAAATGCCCTTTCTCTGCTTCCATCACCATTTGGTCCTGTTAAAAGTATTCTCTTTTTTTCCAAATACCACCTCTCCCATGAGGGCTTCTCTGATTGCCCATCCTGAAGCGATCTAATTCCATGGGGTTCGTTGCCTGTGACTTGAACTTGGCCACTCGTATGGTGTTAGTTTTCTTGTTTAAAAATTCCCCAGAGATCTCACCATTGCTCTCTCTATAAAAGACATTCTCCTGGCCATTTGATGCCTTCTAAGATTTCGCCCAGAATTCTTCTGAGCACATTTCTATCATGCTCTATGTTAAGTAATCAATGTTCTAGGTCGGTGGTTTTCAAACTTCAAAATATTGTTAGTGAACAGAATTTTGTTTTCCCCAAACTGCTATGATATTTAATGCATGCTGATCTGTATTAGAATTATTTGATTATACTTGTTTTATTCTCTTCATTAGTCTATTAGTCTTTAAATTCCTCAAGGGCAGTACCTGTGTTTTTCATATCTGTGACTTCCCTACAGCAGCTAGCATGATGCTTGCACTTAACTGGCTTTCAGTTAGTGCTACCCGAACAGATGTGTGGATAGAAGAATGAATACCTTAGATTTACTTTGGCTTGGAATAATATTTCTGCTTTTGACCCTTGGTCTGCCTCTGACCCTTGATATCTGTTTGACCCTTTCAAACAAAAAACTCTCTTACTTCTTTCTCCACACTTGGCTTGCTATCTCACAGCTCCCCATGACCTAGGGAGACCCATGAAGAAGTGAATCTCAAGAGTCATTACACGGCAGCCCCTGCTCCTTGTCCCAGGCTCTTCACCCAAAGCCCAGTCTAATGCCTGGGACTTCATGGGTATTCAATATATGTTTGCCAAAATTATTGAGTAGATGACAGTGATTCGGAAAGAGAACAATCTTTTAAGGCCAAAGCTTACTGTATTCATAGTCTATGTTTCTGCAGAGAATCAGCTGCAGTAGCTGCATAGCTATCCACAGAACGATAAATTAATGATTCTTAAAATGACCTATGGCATTCCAATTCAGATCTGGGGCTGCTGCCTGCTTGTCCCTACAACTCAGTACCTATTTCTGTACAAATGTTATATTTAGAGTTTCATTAGCTTGGTTTTCCCCTTGAATGCCATTCTTGATAATGATTTACAAATATTTATTCTTAATGAAAATGTTGGAGAAGAGTACAGAGTGTGACTTTTCCCAGACCCTGCAATCCTCTACAGATGGCCCTAACACAACCCACAGCGACCAGCGCACTGCAGACCATAGCAGGTGACTCAATGAGAGGGTGTGCTTGCTAAGTGGATTTTTTAATGATGATAGGTTGAAAATAAAGATCAAGGGAATGTTTTGGCATAAGTAGCTAAATTTACAATTACATAAAGGTTATAGACTAAATTTGTAAACTTGTTCATCTGTTTTTGCTAACACAACCTGAAAGACAGATGCTCTGTCACACACACACACACACACACACACACAAAAGAAAGGCATTGAAAATGCCATGTGGAGGCTTAAAGTGACATATTCACTGTAAAACATTCAAATACAAAAGTATATTGAACAAAATGAGAGCATTTGCCCTCTCGTGCCTGCTTTCCTTCCTAGGGGTTAACCATACTTCTGAGTTTGCCGGTCATCTGTTCAGTCCATTTTACATAGATATCTGTGTTTTCCTATATTATTTTCTTCTAATGTACATTCTATAGTGATGAAACAATATATATATATCAGTCAGAATTTAATTTTACCTGTATCAGAAATAAATGACTTAACCAAATAAGCATTTTTTTTTTTTTTTATCAAATAGTAAGAAGTCCAAGATTAGTTGGAAGATCCACAATGCCATGAGGGATGCAGGCTATATTTATATTTTTCAAATTCTGTCAGGAGTTGTTGCTTTTACTTATACACTCATTATTACTTCAAGAACCCCAAATAGCTGCTATATCACCAGCATTTTTCCACATTCCAGGAAAGAAGAGGGGAAAAGACTAAGAGCAGTGACTCTTACAACCCATCAGTCAGAACTCTTCCTCTTGGCCATACCAAGTTGCAAAGGTATCTAATTTTTTTTAATTAAAAAAAAAAATTAAAGCCGGGCATGTTTTCTTCCTGAATAAGAAAAGGGGTCTCTTTGTAAGAAAACTTGAAGCAATAGTTATTGGATAGGCAACCAGTATGCCTACCATAGTGAATTTGGATTCTCTCACTTAACAATATATCTGTAGCCTTTCCTATATTAGTATATTCCTCATTCTTTTTAATGATTTGACTATTCACCTCACTGAGGCACATATCTATTTTCTTTTTGTCTATTCAAGCAGTGCTAGTTTGAGCATCCTGCATTCTTAATTTCATATTAACTAAATTTTATATTAGCTAAATGAAACTGCTTTTAAAAAGAGTCTTGGAATTTTTTAAAATAATGACTGATTCACAGTGCCTAATGATCAGTAGCATAATTGATTGGACTTTTGTGTTTTTGTTATTATTGTTTTTGTTTTGTAAGAATTTAATGTGTAAACAAATACAGAAAAATAAGCATTATAGCTACCAGTTTTGGTTTATATTTGTAATTGTGTATTTATTTTCTTATGAAGGCTTTCCCAAATTGTATAACTATCAGACCTCATAGCACCTAAAACCTATTCCTAAATATTTAACAATATCCTGTTTTTATTGCTTGCCTTCTCAACATCTGAGTTTATTTATTTGATCTTTTAGTTGCTGATATTTCACATTTTTCAAAGAGGATATGATCATCATTATTAATAACAGTTAATGCATATAAATAAATGTTAGGCATGATTCTACATGCTTTATTTTAAAATTAATTTAGTCCTCACAATGATTTTATGAGATAGATACTATTGTTAAATATTATCTATATTTTACAAACTAAGAAACTGAAACACAGAAAGACTAAAGCATAATGCCACAAAATTACTGTCAGAGCCATTTTCCTCAACTTTTATTTTTCTACAATTCCAAGCATATTTTCACGTTCAATGTAACAGTACATAAAAAAGTTTGTGGAACGTTGGAAAATAGATGAACTCGTCTCCTGTATCACAATGTAAAACCTATAAGAAATAATATAGTATGAGAAAAATATAATTATATTTTCTTAACTTTGTTCAATTTCGATGTTAGACCTAATAATGTAGAAACAAATTATTCATTTGAAATAATTAAGAAATAAAACATTCATGTAAATAAAATTTTCAGATAAGGAATGCTTTCTGCATTAAGAATTAAAACAACTCAAGGCTTCATTTTCTTATTTTCTTCAGACGACATTGAAGAGAAATATTACTTGTAATGCTGTTCTCTAAAATCATCGATTCTGGGGCCATTTGAATTGGTGCCATGATGTCAGCTATGAATTCTGATATCATGATGCTTACATCTCTATTCTTTGGTGCTCCTCTCCCAAAAAAGGGAGGAAATGAAAAATATTTAGAATTGTGGGCTATTATAGGCATCAACACAAGCTTTGAATGGAAGTCTGAAAGCATCATTTACCAAGTAAATCCATGAGTGTTTTTTAGTGGGTTTTAGAGCATAGAAATTGGGAGGCAACTATTTACAAATCTCAGAGGTTGTCCTTGTCAGCTTGGGCTGCCATAACAAAAAATACCACGGGGCCTTAAACAACAGAATTTTATGTCCTCATGGTGCCGGAGGCTGGAAGTCTGAGATCAGGGTGCCAGCATAGTTAGTTTCTAGTGAGGATACTCTTCCTGGCTCCTAGATGGCTGCCTTTTCACTGTGTCCTCATACACAACGGGAAGAGAGAGCAAGAGCAAGCTCTCTGCTATCTCTTCTTATAAATGCTAATCGCATCATGAGAGCCCAACCCTCATGACCTCATCTAAGCTAATTACCTCCCCAAGGCCCCATCTCCAACTACTGTTGACATTTGAATAACACAGGTTTGAACTGCACAGGTCCACTTACACGTGGATATTTTTCAATAAATACCTTGGAAGAGACCAGGCGCGGTGGCTCACACCTGTAATCCTAGCACTCTGGGAGGCCGAGGCAAGTGGATTGCTCAAGGTCAGGAGTTCGAAACCAGTCTGAGCAAGAGCGAGACCCCTGTCTCTACTATAAATAGAAAGAAATTAATTGGCCAACTAATATATAGAGAAAAAATTAGCCGGGCATGGTGGCGCATGCCTGTAGTCCCAGCTACTCAGGAGGCTGAGGCAGCAGGATTGCTTGAGCCCAGGAGTTTGAGGTTGCTGTGAGCTAGGCTGACGCCATGACACTCACTCTAGCCTGGCCAAAAAAGCAAGACTCTGTCTCAAAAAAAAAAAAAAAAAATACATTGGAAGATTTTTTGGAGATTTACAACAATTTGAAAAAACTTGCAGATGAACAGTATAGCCTAGAAATATTGGAAAAAGATATGTCATGAATGCATAAAATATATATAGATGCCAGTTTATTTACTGCAATAAAATATACATAAACATATTATAAAAAGTTAAAATTTATCAAAACTTAATGCAAACATACACTTACAGAATGTACATGGTGCCTTTTGCAATTGAGAGAAATGTGAACAAATGAAAGATGCAGTGTTAAATGGCAACTGCATGAAATGAACTGGTATATACTGTACTATTGTAACAATTTCATAAACACCTGTTATTGCTATTGTGGTAAGCTCAAGTGTGATGAGTATCCTATGAAAACACTGTGTGACACTAATCATCTTGGCGTGAGCAGTTCCTCTTTCCAGTAAATGGCACATTGCAGAAAAAAGTGATCACTTGGGGTTCTTACATATATTTCATTGTGTTTAGTGCAATACCCTAAGCCTTGAATTACACCAAGGGTAACCCATTCAAAGTGCCATTCATGATGCTGAAAATGCTCCCAATAAACAAAGCTATGATATTACAAAAAAAAATTGAATTGCTTGAAATATACCATAGCTTAAGCGCTGCAGCTGTAGTCGCCTGCCATTTCAAGATAAATGAATATGACATGAGGACTGTTATAAAAAAAAGAAGAGGAGATTCATGAAGCTTTTGCTGAAGCTATGCCAGCAGGTGTGAAAACCTTGCACTTTTTGCAAAATACATGTTTATTCCATATTAAAAATGCAGCTTTTATGTGGGTGCAGGATTGCTATAAGAAAACCATATCTATAGACTCTAATATGATTTGGGGAAAAGCAAAGTCATTATATGGCAAATTTAAGCAAAAGGAAGGTAAGGAATCTAAAATTGGAGAATTTAATGCCTGCAAAGGATAGTTTGATAATTTTAGAAAGAGCTTCAGCTTAAACATGTCAAGATCACAGAAGAAATAGTTTCTGCCAACCAAGAGGGATCAGACGAGTTCCCAGGTGCCATTAAGAGAATCAATGAGGAGAAAGAATACCTACTTGAAGAGGTTTTTAATGAAGAGGGAAGTGCCCTATTCTGGGGAAAAAATGCCACAAAGGACACTTATTAGTAAACAAGTGAGCACCAGGATTTAAGGCAGGAAGGAAAAGGCTAACTCTACTCTTTTGTGCGAATACAGTAGGGCTTATGATGAGGACTGTACTTCTCTATAAAGCTGCTAACCCCCAAGCCTTGATGGGAAAGGGGAAACACTAAATACCAGTCTTTTGTTTGTACAACAAGAAGGCCTGGACAAAGAACACTTTTTCTGTACTGGTTTTCTCGATGCTTTGTCCCTGAAGTCAGGAAGTTTCTTGCCAATAAGAAACTTCCTTTTAAAGTTCTTTTGATATTGGACAATCTCCCTGGCTACCTAGAACCTCATGAGTTCAACACCAAAGGCATTGAATTGATCTCCATGTCCCCAAATACAATGTCTCTACTTCAGCCTCTAGATCAGAGGGTCATAGGACTTTAAGGCTTATTATATGTGGTATACTATGGAAAGGATTGTCAACACCACAGAAGAGAACCTCAGTAGAGAAAACATCATGAAAATCTGGAAGGATTACACCATTGAAGATGCGATTTATAGAAAAAGCTGTGAGAACTTTTAAGCCCAAAACAATAAATTCCTACTGAAGAAAACTGTGTCCAGATGTCTTACATGACTTCATAGGATTTATGACAGAGCCAATGAAGGAAATCATGAAAGAGATTGTGGATGTAGCAAAAAAGGTGGGCACATGACAGATTTGGAGGTGTGAATCTTAGAGAAATTCAAGAGCTAACAGACACCACACCAGAAGAATTAACAGAAGACTGTTTGATGAAGATGGGCTTCCAAACCAGTGCCAGATGATGAGGAAGAAGACATAGGAGCAGCAGTGCCAGAAAATAAATTGATGTTAGACAATCTGGCAGAAGAGTTCTGATTATTCAAGACTGCCTTTGACTTATTTTATGACATGGACCCTTTTATGATACGGTCACTGAAACTAAAGCAAATGGTGGCATAAGAATTGGTACTGTATGGAAACATTTTTAAAGAAATGGAAAAGCAAAAATGTCAGTCAGAAATTATGATGTAGTTCTGTAAAGTCACCACAAATATGCCTGCCTCTCCTTCTACCTCCTTCACCTCTTCTGCCTCTGCCACCCTTGAGACAGCAAGACCAACCCCCCTCTTCCTCCTCCTCCTCAGCCTACTTGATGTGAAGATGATAAGGATGACGACCTTTATGATGATCTACTTGAACTTAGTGAACAGTCCATATATTTTCTCTTCCTTATGATTTTCTTAACAACATTTTCTTTTCTCTAGCTTACCTTGTTGTAAAAAATACTGTATTTAATACATACAGCATACAAAAGATGTGTTAGTTTTTTTTGGGACTTGTTAATAATGTTGGTGTGGATGTGGAGAGATAGGAACACTCCTACACTGCTGATGGGACTGCAAACTAGTTCAACCTCTGTGGAAAGCAATATGGAGATATCTTAAAGAGATACAAGTGGATCTACCATTTGATCCAGCAATCCCATTACTGGGCATCTACCCAAAAGAACAAAAGTCACTCTATGAAAAAGACACCTGCACTCACATGTTTATAGCAGCACAATTCACAATTGCAGAGATGTGGAAACAACCTAAGTGCCCATCAATACACGAGTGGATTAATAAAATGTGGTATATGTATACCATGGAGTACTATTCAGCTACAAGAAACAACGGTGATATAGCACCTCTTGTATATATACTCCTGGATAGAGCTGGAACCCATTCTAATAAGTGAAGTATCCCAAGAATGGAAAAATGAGCACCACATGTACTCACCAGAAAATTGGTATTAACTGATCAACACCTAAGTGGACATATAGGAGTAACATTTATCAGGTGTCCAGCAGGTGGAGGGGGAGGGGATGGGTATATACATATATACATAATGAGTGTGATGCGCACCAACTGGGGATGGACACGCTTGAAGCTCTGACTCAAGGGGGGGGCATGGGCAATATACGTAACCTTAACATTTGTACCCCCATAATATGCTGAAAAAAACAATTACAAGTTTAGAAAGGAGAATAAATTCAATCTTAGAGATATAAAAATAAAAGATGTGTTATTTGACTGTTTATTGGTAAGGCTTCCAGTCAACAGTAGGCTAGTCATAGTTAAGTTTTTCCATTCTTGCGATACTTCACTTAAGAGAATGGTCTCCAGCTCCAACCAAATTTTTGCAAACAATATTAATTCATTTCTTTTTATGGCTGAGTAGTACTCCATGGTGTATATATGCCACATTCTATTAATACACTCATGAATGGATGGGCACTTAAGTTGATTCCACATCTTTGCAATTATGAACTGTGCTGTGATAAATATGTGAGTGCATGTGTCTTTTTGATAAAATGATTTCTTTTCCTTTGAATAGAGATTGCTAGACGGAATCTAGTTCTTTGAGGGATCAATCTAGTTCTTTGTTTTCCATAGAGGTTGTACTAATTTGCAGTCCCACCAACAGTGTATAAGTGTTCCTTTCTCTCTGCATCCATGCCAGCATCTACTGTTTTTGGACTTCTTAATAATAGCTATTTTAATAGGGGTAAGATGATATCTCTCATTTTGGTTTTAATTTTCATTTTCCTGATGATTAGTGACATTGAGCACTTTTTCATATGTTTGTTGGCTATTTGTCTGTCTTCTTTTGAAAAGCACTTATTCATGTCTTTTCCTCACTTTTTAATGGGATTAGTTTTTTATTTATTTATTTATTTTTTTACTACTTTGAGTTCTTTATAGATTCTGGATATTAGTCCTTTATCAGATGTATACTTTGCAAATATTTTCTCCCATTCTGTAGGTTGTCTATTTGCTCTGTAGATTATTTCCTTTGCTGAGCAGAGCTTTTTAATTTAATCGAGTGTTTTATTTAATAAATGTCTTGCCAAAGTTTACATAGAAAAGATTCCTGATGTTCAGTACATGTTTATTTTGGAAAGTTTGTGTCTGCAGGAAAATTGGCCTAGAATGCATTTGGCATCACTGTGACACTTCTGCTCCCTGTTAGCTCAACTTGGGGGATTAATCACAGTAAGAAATTGTCAGTCTTAGAAGAAGCATTTAAAGAAAAAATCAATAAAGAATGCAAAAAATTGCTGTCTCTATACACATACATTGCACCAGTGTCAAATTCCTGATTTTGATATTTTAATGTAATTCTGAAAGATGGAACCACTGAGGAAAACTGGATGAAGGGTAGATTGCAACTACCTGTGATCTATAATTTCTTCAAAATAAAAGAGTAAAAATGTGTTTTGCTACCTCAAAAAGGAATGAGGCTGGACCAGAAATAACAAGAATTGGGAAACAAATTACTGATAGCAACTAATGTAAAAGTAGAAATAGGGAGGTTACTGGCTGTCCAACTTTGAGACACTTGATAGAGGTGCTAAGCAGAGATGGGAGATGTGGTTTGCAGGTTTGCAAGTTCCATGTGGCTTTCATTCAAGCTATGATTTTTAAGGAGGCATTACCACATAGGCTCTCTAAGAAAGGTTAGGTAAATACCACAGACAGCCTCGGTAAAATCATGCAGTAGATATTTGACTGGAGCACAGATGTAAATGCCTTCTTATCTGGAAAGGGAAAAAAGGTTGATTCTCTTGAGTTGTGCCTTTTCTTGTTTCCATTTGACCTTTTCTTCTCCCTTTAATCATGAAGCCAATGAAGAAGACAAGAGGAGACAATTAGCCAGATAGAGGGAAGAGGATCTTCACAGGCCATTACAACTGATTTAGGAAGGGCATGGCCATATTAATAAAAGTATCAAGCTCACAGGTTGGAAGTAAGCTCTTCCTCTACACTCCCACGGCAGCAACTCTCTTACCGTTTTATGACCTGAAGAATATTTTGTCATCTATTTTCATCATTCTGTATTCTCTCCCCAAGTAAACTGGAAGCTTCTTTAAAGCTTTTTTTTTTTTTTAAAGCAAAACATTTAGAGGGTTTTAATCTTTTCAGTTACATCATATGTATCAGCCATTTCAGCATTTCACATAACTAGACAGTTAGGAATTTTTTTAAGGATGAGAGTGGGAACGGAAGGACAGAAAACACAAGAGTATCAGAAAAACTCAAAAACCAAAACTATTTTCTTTTCTGCATCAACATTGTACTACAAACTTCAAAGTTTTAGCTTTAATCCCAAGACTCACCATCTACTGGACTGAGAGTTTGTGAAGAAAAAAACTCTGCTATGTTCAAAGTGCTCCTGCCCTGGTAATTCTTTCCAGTATCAACTGTTGCACACACAGTTCTCTACTACCACTAAAGCCACTAAAGGAAGATAGGTACTAGCAGCAGTTCCTTCCAACCATAAGGAAGAATACTGTTGAGCACCCAACAGTACTTTCACTACAGGCTGTTCTAAATGGCTATCTGATTCAGCATCAAGCATGGAAATAGCTCTGCTAGTATTCCCACAATGACCAATAGGTCAAATTCAATGCACACTGATAACATGTTGAACATTTTCAATATCCAGCCCTCTGGCAACTGTTGAAGCAGCAACGGGAACTTTGCACAGCAAAAAACTCTAAGAGTTTTCTATCTCTCTCTGTACCAGATCAACATGAATATGGTAGCTGCTATTCTTTCTTGGAAAAGCTGCAAAAAAAAAAAAATCAACCTTTTTCTTAGTTTCAGTGAAGACTGTAGTTCATTCATCAGCTATTTTTTCCAGAAGTTCAACAAGTTTTTCTCTTTTTGAATAATGACCAACATGGAGAATGGTCTCCTGCACATCTCTACATGTTCTACCAAGTTGTCCAACAGCTAAAAACAAATAATTCAACTTGAAGAACTCCCCAGCTAAGTTTTGAATTTCCTTGGGAAAAGCTGCACTGGACATAGAAGTCTGCTGTTGTTCCTTTGATGGCATTCCTAAGCAGGAAATTAACTTCATTTTTTATCCAAAACCCATATCCAGTGTGCAATCAACTTCATATGAAACTAAATATTTGAATTGTCTGAGACCAATATTTTCTTTATCTATGATATTTATTATCCATGGGTAGCAGACTATATAGTATAACCTCGAAATGTCTGAGTCAGAAAGGAAGACAACACCATTCTTGGTTCAGATACTCTTCTAGGCAACTCACATATTACTTTGGTTTTACTCTTACACATTTTTAGAAGATAGGAATTGCTATTTTTAGTTTGCATACAAGGAAACAGAGGCTCAGAGAGGTTAGATAATTCATCTCATTAGTGGTAGAGACAAGAATTTAACTAAGGTTTGTCTGATATAAAAGTTCACATTCTTTTCATTTCACTGTTTCATCTCTTCATTCTCTGGAGTTATTTGGACGTTCAATAGCTTGCCACAGATATTTGTTGGCTAGATGGAGAGATGAATGAATATATGACTGAATGAAACCATCTGAGATTTTATGGACGAAACTAATCTGACAAATGGAAATGATTATAAAATTGGTCTGCATTTCTGAGCAGCCCTCTCTCTTCTACCATAGAAAGGTTGTTCCAACCTTCCTTTGAAGTGAAAAGAGAAAGACTGTGTTCCATTATATCCACAATTAGAATTAACTTCAGCCAAACTTGAAAGGTAACTAAAGTGAGACTTAGGGACTCTTCCATTTCCACACTTGGTGCCTCCTGCTTAACACTGTCCTTGTAGTCACTCCCTGACCTGGAAAGTCAATCCCACAACTTCCAGAATTATCTCCTTTAGTTCTGCAGTTTCTCTTAGTTCTGTAGCTTTAGCTGGTGGTAATCTCAGAAGAGAATCTCATGAGGAAGTTTTGCATGTATTATAGAATTTTGGTTTTTTTCTCTGCAAATACCTTTATTTCATTTTTATTCTTTTTTTGACAGTGTACTAAATATCAATTTTATTCTTTTTCATTTCTGTAGACATGTATAACTATGAATGTATAAATGTATATATATAATTGTATACATCACAATCATATATATACACGTATAACCAACAGTACAATAGTTTTTAATATTTTGACAAAAATAGACTGAGTTTTAAAAAAAAATATGTCCTCCCCTTCTTAGTTCTGTCACTTGAAGGAAACCACTTAACCCCTCAGTCTAAAAATATCTGGAGTATGGAAATTTCCTCACATGGGATGAGGACTAAAAATGTCATAGATAAAGGGTTAGGCTCACATTTAGGTACCTGTAGGGATGTAGCTACTCCTAGTAGCAGTATAGCTGAATTTTTGGTATCCATGAGACCTGTACTTTTTCCAACCACAAATAAACAAATTTTAAGGGGTTTGTGATTTTATTTGCATTATAAGCCTCATATATCCTAAAAATATATACTTAATGTAATCACCTTTGTTTAAAAATAAAACTAATAACATGAAAATTTTGAGCTATCCTAGCACTTGGGCTTACCTTACCTTACTTGGGATTTTTACCTTAGCTTACTCCTCTTTGGAGATTTTCTATTCTGAAATATACAGCTGATGTCACTTTTGTGGTCATTGGGATCCTCCATATGTATAGGACATTTTCCACTTACCTCTTTCACCCACCCGACTTGGAAACAAGAAGTTTTCATGAAACCATTGGGGAAACAAGATTCTTTATGGATCTCTCATGTTTCTGCACAACTGGCAAGGAGAACTAATAGCTATTTTATTCTAGTTTATCTTTTAACAATTATTTGTAGAGTACACCGACATTGAAGATAGAGTTGAACTCTCCTTGCAGAGAAAAGTGTAGATTTGGTTATTGTCCAATATAATAAAAATAATATTTCCATTTGGGGCAAAGGTTGACAGGTTTGTTTGCAGGCCATTGTAGCAGATTCAGATTTCCAAAGCTCAGGATTCCACTGCATGTCTACATCCACCTGGATCCCCTTTGATGCAGCACCATGGGGCTTCAGGAATAAGGAGGAGGAAGCACTATGGACATAAAACTCATGCTTCTTGCTGTGAGTAATAAAGTCCAAGGTCTCTAATTCAAGAATCTCTTGTCTTTTGCCAGCATGCAACCATGACAGGTTAACTTGTTAGTATGTGAGTAAAAAATTCACACCTTTCACAGTCTTGACAAAGACTATATAAAAACACTGAAATGTGCTATTGGCAGTCCAAAAGATTCAGTAATCTCTTCTGATTGGGGAGTGCAAGTAGTTGAAAAAGAGGTAATACCTGAAGAAGAGGTAATATCTGAACTGGTTCTTGAAGGATGAGCAGAAGTGGGCTTAATGGAGAAGGCTAAGGAGACATGTTCCAGGCAGAAGAAATGAAGTGCAGATGTGTGGATGTTTGTGAAAAATTGGAATGTTAAAGCCCAATTGCAAGAGAATGGGTATGGAAAGAGGTAATATGAAAAGCAGTTTGGAACTATATTGAGAAAAGATAACTGATTTCTGGATTTATTACTCTGCTAAACAGTCTCATATGAATTGTCTCATTTTATGAGCACAGCAACTTTCTGAGGTATGTATTGCTAGCCTGTTTGAAGAAATTAAGGCTCAAAGAGTTCAGATAAGATTAAGAAGTTAATGAATACTAGAGCAACAATGTAAAACTAACGCTCTTTCCATATCATCTTCAGCTACTCAGTGATGAGTTTTTTATTCTTCTTATTCTGTATGTAATGTCAGGAACCACCTGTTTTGTTTTTTATTTTTCCTTTTTCCTTTAGGTTAAGGTGTTCTGATCAGGTCTGTCGTAGATAGACGATTTGGCAGCAGCATGAGATATTGAAGAGGGGTAGTCTGGCAAAAGTGAGAACAGCCACGAGACCTGGCAATACACGTGAGCATTTTAAGAGGCTTGGAACCTGGTAATGGAAATTGTGATGGAGAAGAGAGAATGATTAATGAGTTTGGGAGTATAGTATATTACAGAAGAGAAATTATGTTTTAAAAAAGGCACAGAGGTTTCTGTCTTGGATGATGAGGTGATTTTATTAATTGAAATAGATGATTTCGGAGGAGGAGAAACTCTGAGGGACATCATTAATTATATTTATAAAATAAGTGAAGTGTGAAGAATAAATTTCTGATGGTGAAATTTTAGGCAGCTTTTGCTTTGTGGAAGGTAAATTTTGGAGTAAGAGATGGTCAGTTTTTCACTGAGTTGACAAATTATTCTTTTTTTTTGAGACAGAGTCTCACTTTATTGCCCAGGCTACAGTAAGTGCCGTGGTGTCAGCCTAGCTCACAGCAACCTCAAACTCCTGGGCTCAAGCAATCCTGCTGCCTCAGCCTCCCAAGTAGCTGGGACTACAGGCATGTGCCACCATGCCCGGCTAAATTTTTTTTCTATATATATTAGTTGGCCAATTAATTTCTTTCTATTTATAGTAGAGATGGGGTCTTGCTCTTGCTCAGGCTGGTCTCGAACTCCTGAGCTCAAATGATCTGCCCACCTCGGCCTCCCAGAGAGCTAGGATTACAGGCTTGAGCCACTGCACCTGGCCAGACAAATTATTCTTTCATTGGTAATTATAACCTAGTGATTAAAATTATAAAATCCTACAGATATAAGATAGTATTTAACAAAAGGGTTTACCTTCCAGTAAGTAAAAAGAATAACATAAAAAAGAATTTATGAGGATCAGAATGCTAATTTACCTACTCTACCTTTTATAGCACTTCATTAAAAGTTTTATTAGAATATTATTTTACCGAAATAAAAAAATTACTAACAATTTTGGTGCAAAGCAGCTAATAGATTCCTCTTATTTTATATGCTTCTATCATCTTTCTCCAAAACCCCCTCCAAAAATTGAGTTCTTAGGAGATTCAAAGTAGGGATTGCTCATGAGCAGAATAAAAGACAAAAATGTAACTTTGGTGACTGACTTTAATAGTTAATAAAAAGAAAGACCAAATGAGTCATATCATCTGTGAATCTAAGTGTGTTCCTCTTACTGCCTTTTTAAGCTTTTCTTTGAAAATTGCCCAAAATATTCCTTTTACAAAGCTTTTTCTCAAGTAAAAATATGAACAAAAAAACGTTTCATATATGCACACATTAAATGTTTCGAGTTTTGAATCACTGTTTAATCAGAGCTCCAATTAACTGACTGACTCACTGTCACTACTGTCACCAGAATAATTTCTGTCACTGAATGGTATGGACAGCTGGATAAGTATAAACCAATGACCATTCATCCAAGTATGTTGCCTAATAACTGATTCATTTTTAAGTTTTTAAAAAGAAACACATACACAAGCACAGATGAGAGAGATAAAATAGCAAAACAGGAGCTGTTATGTAACAGAGGTAAACAGTTGATGGAGTGATTTGTTTATCACCCTGCAATAGCAATTTACTTTTCAAATTATTATATAGAAATATTCTTTTGTATTTCAAAATATTAAGGGAGTAAAAATGTTTTAGGTTACATGGAACATTTACATAATTCTTGAATCCTGGCTATTACACAATAATAATGTAATTATTATCACCCAAATAATTATCATCACCCAAATAATAATGTTCATAGTACACATGAGGTTGCTGTATTCCCATTCCCTTCCACCTGTCCCCCCGCCCCCACTCATTGCTCTCCATTAAGTTTTACTTCCCTCGGTGCACTTGTGTGCTCATCAGTTAGTTTCGATTTCACAGTGATTTACATGTGGTGTTTGTTTTTCCATTCTTGCAATGTTTCATTTAGGAGGATACTCTCCAATTTCATCCAGATTATTGTAAAAGGTATAAATTCATCTTTTTTTATGGCTGAGTAGTATACTCTATGGTGTACACATACCACATTTTATTATTCCACTCATGAATTGATGAGCACTTGGGTTGACATCTCATATAGAAATAGTCTTAACAGCAGGCAGTTTCAATGTTTGAATATGAAAGCCAGGGTATTTCCTTTTACATTTCAAATTTAAAATTGGCAATAGTCATTTCCATATCTTGGCTATTATGAATAATGCTACAATGAATATGTGAGTGTGAGTATCTCTTTGAAATACTGATTTTATTTTCCTTGGATTTTATTTTCCAAGAATTCAGATTGCTGGATCATGTGGTAGTTCTGTATTCAATTTTTGAGAAACAGTCATACTGTTTTCCATAGTGGTTGTACTAATTTACATTCCGACCAACAGTGTAAAAAGATACTCTTTTCCTCATTCCTTTGATCTTATAGATATAGCTACCTTTACAGGTATGAAGTGTTACCTCATTGTGGTTTTCATTTACATTTCTGGCATTAGTGATATTCAGCATCTTTTCATATACATGTTGGCCATTTGTATATCTTCTTTGAAAAAATATCTATTCAGGTCTTTTGCTCATTTTTTAATTGGAATAATCTCCCAGATTGTTATAGTACATTTATGTATAGTGTTATAGCAATGAAGTCATGATCTAGTAAATAACTTAGATAAATAATTTACGAGTCATTAAAACTCACTCCTAGTACTTACTGTTAGTTTGGCTCTGGGCAGTTTTAGAAGTGTTCAAGCAATGTTTAACTAAGTGGTTTGACTATGTACTCATTTAGAGTGCAGTCAATAAGAAAGTGTGCATCCTCTCTCAGGATGGACTCAAAGATTGATTCCGTAGTAGATCCAAGATATTTACTTGCTAAAAATGCTGTCACAATAATAGGAGCTTTCAAAAGTTTGGTCTGCAAACAGGAAGCTTTTGTAAATTGAGGTGAATTGTCTTCCTTAGGGCAGGAATCATCAGGCATTGGCAACCTGTTTTCCTGTAAAGGACCAAATAGTAAATATTTTCAGCTTTGTGGAACATATGGTCTCTGTCGTAACTACTCAACTCTACTGTTGTAGTGTGAAAGAAGCTATCAATAATATTTAAATGAATAAGTGTGTTTTTGTACCAATAAAACAGTTTACACAAACAGGAGACAGGCTGGATTTGGACAGTGAGTCGCATCCTGCCAATCCCTGGTTTACATTATTCTCATATTTGCCCTCAAGCTCCCTGCTCTGCAGAGCCGAATACAGTGCTTAAAAGGAACACAAGGGGAGACCGTCAAGAAGGCCAACTGGAGACACAGCTTGTCAGACCATCCAGGCAGAAGAGTAGAGGGTTGGACTGAGGACTGAGGAAAGGAATTACTGCTCGGATGT
The DNA here is from genome assembly GCA_008750895.1 of Mirza zaza. NCBI lineage: Eukaryota > Metazoa > Chordata > Mammalia > Primates > Cheirogaleidae > Mirza > Mirza zaza. The sequence continues at coordinate 69,247 of VSMD01088385.1, read as the reverse complement.
GGACCATGGGGAAAGACCCCAGAGGAGTCCGGGAACACCACCAAAAGGGGCTGTGAAGGTGAGACAGAAGAGGATAAAGAAGAGATTGGTGGTGTGGATCAAATCCAGGGAGGCCTGGAGCCCAGCGAAAGGGTAAGGGGGTCCCTCCAGCCGGCAGCAGGGCACAGGGCTCTCATCCTGTCCCGTGAGAGCCACGAGGCACCAGAGAGCCATCATTCTTTCATCTGGATGCCTCCTCCTCTGCACCTCCTGCATTTCTGGCATCCCAGAAAGTAATTTTGGCTTAAGTCGTTTGTTTTGTAGCCATGGCCCCCGAACCATAGCAACCGTGGAAGTGCTCTGCACTGGGAGGCCTGTCTCTGGGCTATGGGGATGCATTCCAAACTGAACCTGCAGGGGAGAGTAGAGCTGCTGCAGCGGCGCTGCCCTGGATCACCTGCAGAAGGCTAGGACAGGCATGCAGAACCTGTTAGCCCCGGGCATGTTCCTGGCCCAGCCCAGGGGAGGGGACAGCCACGGTTTGCAATCTCCCTGCCCACAGCCATTTGGCGGGATCATCTACTGGCAGCTCAGACAGGAGGACTAAAGCTGGTGCCCCCAGTCTTGAGAGTGGGTCAGGGAGACATAGGGAAGAGGTTACAGTTCCAGGCTTGGGTGTCAAGAGAGCCCTTGTGGCCATATCCAGTGGGAGGGTGTGGAGGGGCACAGAGGAGTGGGAGTCTGTGAGCATGCCTCATCCTCCACTCCCACTGGACAACTGCCATATGGGAGAAGGTGGTGGCACTCGGACTGAATTAGCTTATCCCCTGGCTCCCAAGGCAAGGGAATGCCTGCCTGGGCAAGCAGGCTGAACTAGATTAGAGGCCCCTCCCACCACTCACTACAATAGGGTGTGCAGCTCGATCCAAGAGACTTGTGAGCCACTTCTCCCCCAGCAAGAGTGTGCCCCTGTCAGACCTCTGCAGGTAGAGAGGCCTGCCTCCCTCACCTTGAGATCTAGTGGTGGAACAGGGGTGCACAACTGAAGATCCCCCTACGTGCCAGCGTCACATGGAGACACACAACAGTGGATCAGACACATAAACTGTGGGGTAGCTCAAGAGCTGGTCTTTGGTGGGGAGGGAAAACATGTGGACTGATCAGAGGGGAGAGTGCTGTGGAGTTCCAGGGAGAAAATAGTGAGGGTGCATCCCCCACTCCACAGAGAAACTTGGCTAATGGATAGGGATGGAAAAAGCCTGGCTCAGGGCCTTAGGCAATCACATGATTAGGACCCTCCAGGGGGAACAGCTCTCAGGGCTTGAAGAGGTTGCACTGAACACCATATCAGTGGCTCCCCCTAGCGGCCAGATAAGCAACCTCTGAGACTCACTGAGGCTCAGCAAAGCCCCTCAGGCTCTCTCATTCCAGCCATGATTTGTCTTGCTCCTCCCCCCATCTCAGGGGAAATATGGACCAGGGAACCTCCTGGGAGCTCCAGGGTCCCTCCTAAAGCTTGGGAGCATTACTGTGCCCCACCTGGGGGACCAGAGCCTAGTATGGCCACAAAAGATTATCTTGGCAGCTGGCTCCTCCACGCAAAAACATGAAAAATCACAGAGAAAGGACACCTCCAAAAGAAATCAATATTTTCTTACCAATGAATATCAATGTAAACAAAATGGTTAAAATGATAGATGAAGAATTTTGAATATGAATTGTAAGAAAGCTCAATGAAATACAAGAGAAAATAGAAACCCAATACAAAGAAGCCACAAAAATAATGCAGGAAATGAAATGAAAAATTCTCTAAAGAAATTGAAGTATTAAAGAAAAACCAAACAGAAATTCTGGAAATGAAAATTTCATTCAAGGAATTACAAAACACAGTGAAAAGCCTTAAGAGTAGGCTAGATTAAGCAGAAAAAAGAATCTCAGGGCTCAAAGACCACACCTATGAGCTAAAAAATCAGTTGGAGAGAAAGAACAGAGAAATAAGAGGAACAAACAAAGCCTATAAAAATGTTTGATTATGTAAAGAGTACAAATATAATAATCATAGGTATCCCTGAGGGTGAAGAAAAAAATATACAAGGATTGGACAATTTGAGGGAATAATTGAGGAAAATTTCTCAGGCCTTGCTAGAAATCTGGATATCTAGGTGCAAGAAGCACACAGGACCCCTGGGAGGTTCATCTTAAAGAAGCAATCACCGCAACACGTAGTCATTAAGCTGGCCAAAGTAAACATAAAAGAAGCACTACTACAAGCAGCCAGGTGAAAACAGCAGATAACATACAAAGGAAAACTGCAGACTTATCAGACTAACTGCAGACTTCTCAACTGAAACCTTACAAGCCTGAAGGTCCTGGGGACCCATCCTCAGTCCTCTAAAATGGAATAATGGCAAGCCTAGGATTTTTGTATCCTGCAAAATTAAGTTTCTTGTATGAGGGAGAAATAAAGACTTTCTCAGACAAGTAATAGCTGAGGGGATTTGTGAAGACCAGACCTGCCCTGTAGGAAATAGTCAGACCTACATTATACACTGATCAGCACAGTAGATACTCACCAATGTAAAGTCATCCAAAAGCTGAAGTTCAGAGCCCAGATATCACAAGGGCTCAAGAGGTAAAACAAAGCATTAAGGGTCTACCCAACAGGATGAATAGAAACACACCCTACAGATCAATTCTTTAAACAAATGTGAATGGCTTGAACTCCCCATGTAAAAGACATAGGCTGGCTGAATGGATAACAAATACAAGCCAAGTCTCTGTTGTCTCCAGGAAACATGTGTAAACTACAAACTACCCATTCAAACTCAAGATGAAAGGATGGAAAACAATATTCCATGCAAATGGAACCAAAAGAAGGCTGGTATAGCTGTTCTTTCATCAGATAACATGGACTTCAAATCAACATAAGTAAAGAAAGACAAAGATTATATAATGGCTAAGGAAACAATTTTTAGAAAAGACTTAACAATCCTAAATATTTATGCAGCTAACACTGGAGTGCCCAGATTCATAAAGCAAACCCTACTCAATCTAAACAAAATGATATACAGCAGGGCCATAATAGCCAGGGACTTCAAGACCCCACTGACAGAACTGGACAGATCCTCTAAAAAGAAAATAAGCAAAGAAATAATGGACTTAAACAGAAGTCTAGGACAAATGGGGCTAACAGATATTTACAGAACATTTTAACAAAAAACTACTGAATATACATTCTTCTCATCAGCTCATGGAACATTCTCTAAGATTGATCACATCCTAGGCCACAAAACATGTCTCAACAAATTTATAAAAACCAGAAATTATAACATGTATCTTCTCAGACCACAGGGGAATAAAATTAGAAGTAGAGTCCAACAGAAATACTCACCTCTACACAAAGTCATGGAAACTAAACAACCTATTGCTGAGTTGGGTCAAGGAGAAGATAAAGATGGAAATCAAAGGATTCTTCTAACTAAATGATAATGGAACAAAATCATGTGTGGGCACATCACAGTCAAACTGTTGAAAAGAATTTACAGAGCAAATCTTGAAAACATAAATGATAAAAGGAAAACAAAAGAGGAAACAAAGAGGAAAACAAAAAATGACATAATGATATACAGGAATGAAGATTGATACGAATGGCAGGTAAGTTCTAACCAGAAGCAGTGGAGACCAGAAAACAGTGGAATATCTTTAAATTGCTGTAAGAAAAAAAAATGATCCCTGAATTAATATACAGTGAAATTATTCTTCAAAACTTAAAAGAAAATAAAGACAATTTCAGATAAATAAAAACTGAGAGCCTATGACAACAGTAGATGTGCACTACAAAGATTGTTCAGGGAACTTTTTAAGATTAATGGAAAACAAATACAAACTTGGAAGACATGAAAGCACCAGAAATAATAAATATGTGGATAAATACACTATATTTATTTTTCTTTTAATCTGTTTAAAAGATAGATGACTGTTTAAAGCAAAAATTATAACATTATATATTAGGTATATATACATAATATATATCATTAATATAACATGTTTTGTATTAACAAGCAAAGGAATGGGAGAGGGAAAAAGAATTTGGTTATACATACAATTATATTCATACCGACAGAAGAAATACTCAAATTCTCAAGTCTTCACTATTGTAATCTCAGTTGGTTCATTGCCTGGTATGGTGACACCAGTTTTTGTTTCTAAAGGGTTTCATATTCATTAGCATACATGATGTTTTAATTTATGGATGTTTGAATTACTCTTTAATTTTTATCACAAAACTTTGATGTAATAAGAGGTGCTCCAGATAATTTATGCATTGCAGACAGATTTTTTTTCCTGCCCTTGTTGTATAATAGCAACCTACTATGCTTTTTCCAGTCAGGATCAATTACTCCAACAAGTAAATAGCCCCTTCTTTGGCAATTGGTTCATTATCATGGTAGTCCGAATCAGTCAGGCAGCAAAATCATCTCTTATTTTAATGGAATCAATATCATGTCTCTTGGTGGAAACATCATTTCCTTTGGAACTAAGAGCTCCAAACCAGCAGAGTCTAAAGCTGTTTCAGTATAGGAAACCACTCTAATGTCTAGCCCTTAACTCCAAGATTCTTAAATCCTTGTCATGGGAGAAATAGGACAAAAATGGTCACTAATTCAGAAAATACACTTTATTATGGAAAATATTACCCTCAGCCCTTGAAGAGTTTTCTCCAAGTTTGACACTATAATTGAATTTAAAAATGGTATAATATTTCATTATTATCTCAGGTTATCTACTTTACAGTGACAAGGAACATGATAAAACAAGATAATTCCATGAGCATGAGCCAATTGCCATATTTTAATTGTTGAAATATGAGTTTCATAGTTAGAAGAAGTTCTTTGTAGAATAATATGGCAATAAATAAGATATTGTGTAAGACTATGAATGGTGGTTTTGGCAGAAAAAATATGGTCAGAGAAGGCAAATCATTTTCAGAGTAAATATTTATTCCAATGAGAGCAGATGCTGCCCCTTTAAGGATGGAAGCGGTTCAATGTAATCAATCTGCCACTGGTGGCTGATCCACCTGGTGAATGATATGGTGTGAAGAGTTCATTTTTGGTCCCCGCTATTGGCAGATGAAGCACTCAGCAGCAACCATAGCCACATTGCTCTTAGTGAGTAGAAAATCATTTGATGAGTTCATGCATCATTTCTAACCTTGCCCACACAGCCAGTTTATTTGTAAACCCATTTACTAATACCAAGGTGGCTGAGGAAAGAGACTATTTGATATCCACAGAATAGATCATCTTGTCCATCTGATTATTAAGATCAGTCATTGCTAAGGTTGCTATTTGGCGAGCATTTACATGAGAAAAATATCTTTATACTCTGTGCTTATTTGCCCCCTCATATCTCCTTTTCATCATTCAGTCATGCTCCGTACAGGACTGATCTCCAAGCCAAACCATTAGCCACTGCTCATGAATCAGTACATAAGTACAACAGCAGAACTCTGGTCATCTCTCCTTTCAGATAAAATAGACAAATCACTAGGAGGATTTCCCTTTAACACTCTCCTTCAGGGCCATTCATGAAAGAGGATATATGCCATAAGTATCCAATTTCAGGAGATGCCAGCATATAAACCTTTTCTGAAATTTTAATTTCTCAGATCATAGAGAGCTCCCTATTTATGAAATGGCTCCAGAGATAACCTCATGATTGAGCCCTGCTTTGGTGACGACCACAACCCTGCCCTGCAAATATCTCTGTCCTAGCTGTTGAGATCCCAGGGCTGGGTGCCGTGGGTGTCCTCCTCCTGCCTGCAAGCCATCTAGGCCAAGAAAAATGAATGTCCTGGCCTGGGCTGTGGCTTGCACAAGTCGCTGACTCTCCAGGGCCTGCCCTCCCCACGCGGAACTCCCCTTTTGCCATCCTATCAGGCTTCAGATCCATCACCTTCATCCACATGGATCTCCTAGGGCCACCACTATGTAGGGGTGGGTGCCTGGAGGTGTGGGGGTGCTTCCTGGCACAGGGCAGCCATCCAGCTTGTGGTTGCCTGCAGGAACAGGACAAGGGGGATGGGCTTCGTCTTGCCATGAAGGCCTTGAGTCAGCCTGTGTGGGGTGGCCCAACTCTGAGGATGCCCTGGGCATGCCCTGGGGACAGGGCAGGAGAATTTGAGTCTTAGGCCCAAGGCGTCATTCTCCTAGAGCTGGCACAGACCCAGCATGTGGTGCCATGTGGCAGCTAGGGCCTCTTTTGGGCTGCTGTTCTGACCTTCCCAGGTCATGCTGTCCCTGTCCCCTCAGGGCTCTTCTTGGCCCTGTTTTGCTGCGTTTCCAGGAGGTTGAGGCTGGGGGCAACACTTTGCAATTGCATGTGCCATCTTGGGTGCTGGGGCCCTGGTCCTTGGTGGGGCACATAGTCCCAGGAAGGAGAGGCTTCTCTGCTCATAGATGGGGAATCCTAGGCCTGGAGAGAGCAGGCTGGCTCCAGACTTCCAGCAAGTCGGTAAGTGAGGATGTGGGGCTGCTTCCTTGCAGGGCCAGGACCAAGAAGGAGAGCTGCGCACATGCTCTGGGCCAGGTCCCATGCTGGCAGTGACACTGCATCCTTGAAGCATTGCCCATCTGGGTGTGGCAGTTCTGAGCATGGGCTAGGTTGTTTCATGTCTGCAGAAGAGACCCCAGGGGAGATCTCTGCCCAGGGCATGTGGTCAAAAAGGGGATGGGAGTACAGTAGTCTCTCTCTGAACAAGGCAGCCCCATCCCTTGTGCCTCCTGGAGCCCATTTGGGTTTTGCACTATGAGGGAGGAGGCCACCTTTGTGAGTGTGGCAAGTGGGGAGTCTGAGACCCAGAGTGGAGCAGCTATTTGGTAAGGCTGGGGCAGTAGCAGGGGATGAAGTGTTCCCACCCTTAAGAATGTTTGAGTAGCGAGATGAGAAATACTGTTGGTCAGTGCTGGCCAGACAGTAGAGCAGGAGGGCAGCCACTTGTTTTCCTAAGAGGGAGCAGGCGTGGGCCCAGACAGGGTCGTTACCAGGTTCCCCAGCTCAGGGCACCAGAACAGGGTGGAGCAGGGCAGAAAAGAAAAAGAAATGAATATATAGAAAGGAGACAAATAGCAGGAATAGGATCTAGAGATATGCCAGGTTCTCAAGTTCATTTAGAAGCAATCAACCAACCCCATTTATGCCCCTTACTTCCATTAAAATATCCTATGATAACAATAGCTCGGTTAACAAAAATTGCAATCTGTAGGTGAATATAGGTAACAATTTAACTCATTATCTTATCACTGTGTACCATGGACTGCTAGCAGTATTCTGCTTATCATTGGAAATATGCTGATTAATGGCTTTAAATCTAAGTGGGAATGACACTTCCCATAATTCCTTTCCATGTATAGCTTCTAGTTGGGTTGGTCAAAAAAGAATTTTGCATAAAATTTGGAAGGCAGATGTGAAGCAGTAGTTATCACTTTCTTAAGATCATCAGATCTGGCAGCCAGAAGAGCTTGGCTCTCCAGATTCCCTTGTCAGCTGCAAACAGTTAGATCATGACAGCTCTTTAGGGGCTGGGAAGTTCTTCAGGAGGGTGGACAGCTGTTTAATGAGTTTTCTCTGGCTGACCAACAGACCCTTTTGGATCTTATTTCTCAGTATTTCCTACAATTGTGTTAGGGAATAAATTCCTTATTCAATAGTATTCATTGTGGTTTTGTTTATGAATAAACGTTTTCTAACACAGAGGAAAGGTACAAATTAGAAACATTAGGAATAAACAAAGCACTATAGGTGAAGATCTTACAAATATTATAAAGAAATGAAACAATCTACTACCAACATATTTGAAAGCAGATGAAATGGACAAAGTACTTGAGAAACTCAAGTACCAAAACTGGTACAATACGGAATATTCAATCTGAATACTCCTATATCTATTAAAGAAATTGAATTCAAAACCAACAACCTTACCCAGAGTTAACTGTCAGGATCAGATAGTTTTACTGGCAAATTCTGTTACATAATAACAATCTTACCTAAATATTAAGGAAAAACAACAATCTTACACAAACTCTCAAAAAATAGAGGAGGTTGCAAGACTTCCACATTTGATTTTATAATGTATGCAATATATGTACAATCGCAACTTTACAGAAGAAACAGAGAGTAAAAAGAACTTTCTTCCTGAGTTATTTGAGATCTGATGTCCCATTGACACTTCAGGCTACTGACCAAAAATTCTGGCAATTGAAGGAGTCCTCATGTTGACAGGGGTAAGTGACACTGAAATATTGATTCTGAAGTAGTTGTTTATACACAATGAAAACAGGAAAGAACATGTTGTGTGACCACATAATCTACTTGAGTTCCTCTTCTACATACCACCCTGCCTAATGTTAGTGGTAAATGGACAAGTGCAGTAGCCATAGCCCAAGAAGAATATCAGGACAGGAAACTTAGATATCTTAATTAGTAAGATACATAAGGTGAACAGAATTTTTTTCAAATGATTCAGCATTTGAAACCTAAGTGAGAATTACTATAGGCAGGAAATATGGATGAATGAAAATCTTTTGCTAAATTTACAAATGGTAGAAACATCCTCTTAAAAGAATCAGGATAAACCTCATTCAAAATTGGAAAGCACATCCATGTCCTTGAGGTTAGTATTAGTCACAGACCATTGGTCTGAATTTCCATGGGTCGGAGTCATATTTTAATTTCTATATTCTTAAACATCTTTGTAAAGTCAGATTAAATGTCCTAATGGGACAAATTTTAAGCAGTAGTTTAATAAACTTGTGCTTAAAACTTTCATTCCAGATGTATTAGCCCAATTCATCAATCCCTTAATGTCATTAATTTAAAATATTTGCCAAGTTTTTCATCATATAGCATACCATCCCATGTGCCACTCTGAGATTTGTGCCAGCTTAACTGAACAAATTATGACATGTCTTAATTGTTTAAATACAAAACTTATTATATACACATGTAGCAGCAAGGTTTGGATTCTAGATTTTTTTTTTTTTTTTGGCATGGCGATAATTATATCCTTTGGCACTACCATGCTTAGTTCCCATAAAGAGAACAAAGGATGCATGTCTTATAAGATGGTTAGACTACTAGCTATATATGACATCACCATATTAGCAAGATGATAGAATGCTCTTCCTAGAAATTTTTTTCTAAAGGAAACTTTAAATAGAGTTCTAATGCCATATCATGCTTCACAGTCTGACATCATTGGAACCTGTTCACAGTCCAATTTCTATCCCATCTGAAGTTCATTATGAGACAGAATTATTAAAGATCATGTTACAGAAAAGTAAGATGGGATCCAAACACTATCAATGCATATGAAGAAAACTCTCCAGCAATTCCATGTCTACACAATTACAACATGTCATAAATTGTTTAGTAAATTGCTATAGTTATTTATGTGAGGTTGTTAAGTACCGGCATCAGTTATATCTTCATGGTCAGAAATTAAATGCCTAGAAGGAATTTTAGAACATGAATGTAGGTATAAATTGTAGTATCTCTATAAATTATTTCATTTTAAAAACATGGAAGAAGCTTAATATTATAAAATATGGAATAAAGTATATGATTCCTTAGTGGTATATCATCTTACAAGCTACTCTCTTTATATATAAAATGTAATTATTTTTTGACAAAAATTATGTTATATGCATGACAGAATGTCACAATTCAAATTAAAATCTTCAATTTAATTTAATACTTTTTATCAAGTACTCTTTATGCTTATAGCACTAAGCTAGATGCTGAGAGGGATAAGAAAAATACATCCTTTATCTTTGGCATATCCATGTTTCAAGAGGAACATGTCACCTAAAATTTACCATATTCTAAAAGGGATTTGCTATTTAAACAAAAAAATTTGCTGTATTTCCAAACTGCCTCACTTCTGTCAATAACAACAAGGCTCAAATCTCAGTAATTTCTTTTTTTTTTTCCTGCTGCATGATAGCATATTTAGTTAACATGTTTGGCTCTTTCCTCCTCCATGCAGTCTATGCTTCTCTTTCTACTCTATCCAAAAACTTTAAAATATCACATGTTTGATAAGATTCATTCTTGGGCATCTTGGCTTCAATTTCCCTCTTGCCCAATACACCAGAGGAATTACCTGTAGGAAACACATCTAACCCACAAAGCCTCATACAAACTCAAGGTGATGAGATAGAAAAAAATATTCCATGCAAATGGAAGCAAAAAGAAACTAGGTTTAGTTATTCTCATATCAGATAAAATTGACTTTAAATCAACAATAGTAAAGAAAGAAAATGATGATCGTTATATAATGTTGAATTATGCAATTCAACAAAGGCCTAATAATTTTAAATATTGATGCATCCAACACAGCAGGGCCCAGATTAATAAAGCAAACCCTACTAGATCGAAGCAAAAAGATAAACAGCAACATAGTAATCGCTGGTGACTTGAGCACCACACTGACAAAACTAGACAGATCACCAAAGCAGGAAATAAGTAAAGAAACACTAGACTTAAATAGGACTCCAGAAAAAATGTGCCTAACAGACATTGACAGAACGTTTCACCCCAAACCACTGAATATACATTCTTCTCATCAGCACATGGAACATTCTCCAAGATTGATTATATTTTAGGCCAAAAAGTGTGGCTCAACAAATTCAAAAAATAAAAGACATACCATGTATATTCTCAGATCACAGTGGAATAAAAATAGAAATCAACTCTAAGAGAAACACTCACGTCTCCACAAAGTCATGGCAATTAAACAACCTGCTGCTGAACAATTATTGGCTCAATAATTAAATTAAGATGGAAATTAAAATATTTCTTGAACTGAATGACAAAGGGGACACAAGATATCAAAATCTATGAAATACAGAAAAACCGGTCCAAAAGGGAAAATTCATAGCCTTAAATGCCTGGATCAAAATGGCTGGCATCTTTTGATCACAAATTAACAATCTTATGACACATCTCAAGGAACTATTATAGAAAAGGAAGAGCAAACCAAACCCCAAACCAGCAAAAGAAAATAAGGTCAGAGCAGAACTAAATGTAATTGAAAATAAGAAAATTATATAGAAGATCAATGAAACAAAATCATGGTTCTATGGAAAAAACCAAAACAAAATTGATAGACCTCTTGCTAGATTAACTAGAAATAGAAGAGAAAGGATCCAGATAAGCTCAATCAGAGATTAAAAAGGAGATATTATAACTGATACCACAGAAATACAAATATCACATGTGAATATTATGAAAATCTCTATGCACATAAACTAAAAAAACATAGAGGAAATGGAGAAATTTCTGGAAACACACAACCTTCCAAGACCCAATGAAGAAGAAATAGAACTCCTGAAGGACCAATAATAAACAAAAAGATTCAAGCATCAATAAAATATCTTTAAACAAAAAATAGCCCTGGACCAGATGGATTCACAGCCAAATTTTATCAGACCCACAAAGAAGAGTTGTTACCCATTCTGCAGAAATTATGCCATAACATAAAGAAGGAGTAAATTCTCCCCAATTCATATTATATAGCCAGTATCACCTTGATACCAAAGCCAGGAAAGCACACAACAACAACAAAAAAAAACTACAGACCAATATCCTTATGAGTATAGATGCAAAAATTCTTAATAAAATACTAGCAAACTAAATTCAATGGCACAACAAAAAATAATCCACCATGACCAAATGAGCTTCATCTCAGGAATGTAAGGATGGTTCAACATGTGTAAATCAATTAATGTGATTGACAACATAAGTAGAAGCAAAAACAAAGATCATATTATCATCTCAAAAGATTCTGAAAAGGCATTCAACAAAATTTAGCACCTTTTCATGATAAAAACCCAAACAAACTAAGCATAGAAGAAATATATCTCAAAATTACAAAGGCAATATGTGACAAACCCACGGCCAGCAACACACTAAATGAGAAAAAGTGGAAAGCATTCCCACTAAGAACTGGAACAATACAAGGATGTCCAGTCATCACTTCTATTCAACATAATGCTAGAAATCCTAGCCAGAGCAATCAGGCAAGAGAAAGAAATTAAAGTATCAAAATCAGGAAAGAGGAGGTCAAACTTTTAATTTTTGCAGATGATATGACTTATATCTAGAAAACCCAAGTGATGGCACCAAGAGACTCCTGGAATTGAGAGATAAATTCAGCAAAGTCTCAGGTTATAAAATCAATGTACACAAATCAGCAGCATCCCTATATGCCAAAGAAAATCAAGCTGAGAATCAAATCAAAGATTCAATACCAGTCACAATGACTAAAAATAAAAAAAAATACCTAGGAATATACTTAACCAAGGTGGTGAATGATCTCTCCAAAGAGAACTATGAAACACCAAGGAATTAAATCAAAGATGATACTAACAAGTGGAATATATATCATGCCCATGGATCAGTAGAATCAACATTGTTAAAATGTCCACACTACTCAATGTGATTGACAGATTCAGTGCAATTCCCATCAAAATACCAATGTCAAATTTCACAGATTTAGAAAAAAAATAATTCAACGATTCATGTGGAAACACAAAAGACCCTAAATAGACAAATCGATCTTAAGCAAAAGGAATGAATTGGGAGCTATCACATTGTGAAACTTCAAACTGTATTACAAGATTATAGTAACCAAAATATCATTTAATTGACACAAACATAGAGACATAGACCAATGGAAAAGAACAGAAAACCCACATATAAAACCATCCACATATAGCCAACTGATCTTTTATAGAGCAGACAACAATATACACTAAGGAAAAGAATCTCTCTATTCAAAAAATGGTGCTGAGAAAATTGGATAGCCACATGCAGAAGAATGGAACAGAATCCATATCTCTCACCACTCACAAAAATTAATTCAAGATCAATAAAGGACTTAAATGTAAGGCAGGAAACTATAAGAATTCTAGAAGACAATTTTGGAAAAACTCTTCTAGATATTGGCCTAGGCAAAGAATTTATGAAGAAGATCCCAATGGCAATCACAGCAACAATAAAAATATATAAATGGAATTTTGTTAAATTAAAAAAGCTTCTGCACAGCCAAGGAAATAATTAACAGAGCAAATATACAACCTACAGAATGGGAGAAAATATTTACAAGCTATATATAAAGGACTAATAATCAGAATCTACAAAGAACTAAGCAAATCATCAAGAAAAAAGTCAAACAAGCCCATTAAAAAGTGAGCAAAAGACATGAACAGAAGTTTCTCAAAAGAGGACAGACAAATGGACAATAATCATATAAAAAAATGCTCCATGTCACTAATCATAAGGAAAATGCAAATCAAAACCACAGTGATATATCATCTCACCCCAGTCAAAATGGCTTTTATTAAAAAGTCCAAAAACAATAGATGATGGTGTGGATGCAGAGAGAAAGGAATGCTTATACAGTGTTGTGGGACTGTAAATTAGTACAACCTCTATAGAAAATGATATGGAAATTCTTCCAAGAACTTAAAGTCAACCTACTGTTTGATTCAGCAATCACACTACTGGGTATTTATCCAAAAGAAAAGAAGTAATTTTATCAAGAAAACACTTGTACTCAAATGTTTATTGCAGCACACTTCACAATTGCAAAGATGTGGAATAAACCCAAATGCCCATTAATTCATAAGTGGATTAACAAAATGTGGTATGTGTATGGCATAGGATATTACTTTGCCATAAAGAAGGATGACTTAACGCCTTTTGTAACAGCTTGGATGGAAGTGGAGACCATTATCCTAAGTGAATTATCTAAAGAATGAAAAACCAAACACCACATTACTCACTATTAAATTGGAACTAACTGTTGAGCACACATGTGCATAGAGGGAAGTAAATCTCAACGGAAATTAAGCAAGGTGAAGGGGATGGGTGAAAACCTACCTAACGGGTACAATGAACACTATATGGATGATGGGCACATTTTATTCCTGACTTGAGCATTACGAGAACAATCTATGTAACCAAAAACATTTGTACCCCTACAATACTTTGAAATAATAATAAAAAAGAAATGAAACCCAAGGAAACGTAGACCTAAAAGAGAAGTAAAAGCAAAACAGATATAAAAAGTTATCAGTAGAGAAGTCTAAGGGAGCTATCGCAGGGTTATGAGGATGTCAAAGAGTTCCAAGAAGAATATTTAAGAAGGTGGACCCATTATCCACATTTAGTGAATAAGGAGCAGAATGATCTCAGCATTGAAATGAAGTCACAAGTTTTTCTAAACAAGATAAAAATTTATATAAATACAAAGTTTGCTAAAAGCTATACAAGAAAGTCATACTCCCAATATGAAGCAAATTTAAATATGATCTGGTTGTGAGCATTAGAAAAAATAAGAAGATAATATCACCTGACCTCAAGGCCTGCAGCTTTCTCTTCAAGGTGCACAGGGTTCATACAATGGTTTTTGTTGTTTTCATTTTTAAATTTAATCACATATTTGCTTCTTAAGTTATTGATTTGCAAGTTTTGGAATCACCGTAACCAAGCACAGAAGAGGTAAATATACTACGGAACATAATGTAAATTTTATCCATCTTGAAAATGGAAAAGTAACACTAGGTCTGGTAACAGTTGTGAGGTGCAAAACAAAGAGAAAAAGATAGAATAAAATTACATGAGTGTCATTCTTTTATATTATACATTGCAAATTTAAGAGGTATTCTAAAGCTGAAGAAGAAGAAATGGGGCCTTACTGCAGCAATGAAAAATATACAAGATATCAATAATAGAGTTACTATTATTTTATTATTGAGGCAGAGAGTTCATCAAAATGCATGCTCCTGCTTCCACAGAGTTACCATTAGGAAGCAGCTGTCCAGCCAGGACTATGTTTCCTTGTTCCCATTTTCTACCCCTAGGTGTGGCTGTGCCACTAGCATCTGCCAATAGCATTGTGACCAAAAGTGATGTGCGTTAGTCCCAGACAAAGGGTTTTAAGAGGTAAGTGTGCCTTTTTCACACTTATATTTTCTTCTACTGGCTAGAGGCAGAGGACAGTAAAGAGCTCCAGGATGATAGAGCCACAGACAGAAGGGGCCCCCACAAGTGGAGGGAAACTGCTTCACATTTGTATATTATAAAAGCAAATAATTAACTTCTAACTTACTATGCCAGTGAATAAAATAACTTTAAAAATTAAGAACTAAACCATTTCATAATTCCTGATGGAAGGTTAATAGATATTATAATAACTACTTCATAGCTCTCCAAAATATATTATATTCTAAGTACTTGAAATATAAAATGAAACCAATCATGTTAGAAAAATATGTATTTTAAAAGTCTGAGCAGCACAGTAACGCTTCATATAATGAATCACATTTTACAGTCTTATACAGAATTATGAAATATTATATATTAATATTATATATTATATAATAATAAAAAGTCATTTAAATTCATATACCTCCGTTTACTTTTATAGTCTTACTATATTTACAAAACTACCTTGTGTATAGGTATTTCAGAGATATTTCAATTCCTATTTTACAAAAAATACATTGAATCTTCAAGGGAAGGCTTGTTACTTGCCTAAAGTCATATTTTAGTTAATAATAGTACAAACAAGATTGGAACCCATGATTTTTTGACTCCTAATCCAGCATTTTTTTTCATAAAGTTTGTGCTTTAGTAGTAGTAGTTATGATTTTATTATGGGTCTTGCCTAAAAGATAAATGTCATTATGGCATCATAATTGAATCCATGATAGCATATGAGACTGCCCACAAGAATCTATCTAGAAATCAAAAGAATTAACAAGAAAAAATCAAACAACCCCATCAAGAAATGGGCAATAAAAATGAACAGAAACTTCTCCAAAGAAGATAGAATAATGGTCTGCAAATGTATAAAAAAATGCTCAACATCTCTAATCATCAGAGAAATGCAAATCAAAACCACAATGAGATACTACCTAATCCCAGTGAGAATGGCTTGTATCAAGAAATACCAAAACAACAAATGCTGGCAAGGATGTGGAGAGACAGGAACACTCTTACACTGCTAGTGGGACTGCAAATTAGTGCAACCTTTGTGGAAAAGAATTTGGAGATACCTCAAACAGCTAGAAATAGAAATACCATTCGACCCAGCAATACCATTATTAGGCATCTACCCAAAAGAGCATAAGACATTCTATTATAAAGACATCTGCACCTGAATGTTTATGGCAGCACAATTCACTGTTGCAGGGTCATGAAAACAACCCAAGTGCCCGTCAATTCACGAGTGGATAATCAAAATTTGGTATATGTTCACAATAGAATATTACTCAATTCTAAGAAATGACAGCAAACTAGCACTGTTTATACTATCCTGGATTAAGCTTAAGCCCGTTATCCAAAGTGAGGTGACACAAGATCAGGAAAATGGGCTCCACATGGACTCGCCATCAAATTGGTACTGACTGATTAAAACTAAGGTGCTCAAATGGTGGTAGTGCTCACCAGGGATTTGGGGATGGGGAGACCCACATCTTAGGGATGTGGTGAGCATTGTGGAGGGGGAGGGCATACCTCTAACCCTTCTTAGGGAGAGGGCAAAGATATAAAATGTAACCAAAATGTCAAAAAAAAAAAAGTTTAGCTGGTAGGGAGAAGGGGGGAGGGGGAGGAGGGGATGAGTGTATACTTACATAATGAGCGCAGTGTGCACCACCTGGAGGATGGTCACACTTGAAGTTCTGACTTGAGGGGGGCAGGGGCAGGGTGGCAAGGGCAATATAGGTAACCTTAACAATATTTGTACCCCTATAATATGATGAAATAAAAAGGAAAAATAATTTTTAAAAAAATGAAAAAAAGACATGATCTTCCAAAGACCAACATATAAGGAAAGGCAGAAAAATCTGTAAATTGAGGATAAATGGCTGATGAAAAAGAAAGAAAACCAGAAGAGAGAATGAAATGTCACAGAACCCAAGGGATGTGAATGCTTCATTAAAAAATTAAGCAATCTAATGAGTTCAATTATATTAGAAGAAAAATAACCATTTGATTTATGAAGAAAGACGTCATTGGTGATTTTGGCAAGAGAAATCTGGGTGGGTTATCAGAGCAGAGGTAAACTGTGGTGAATTGAAAGGGAGTTGGTTTAAAGAGGTAATGCTGTTAGGATGATATCTGTGAAAAAAAAATGATGGAGAAGTGGCTAAAGGAGAATTTAGGGTCATTAAAAGATTTGTTTTGTGTTATATTTTAAAATGGTAGAAACTTAAATATGCTTAAATGTTGATGAGGACAAACAAGCAAAGCAGAAGTTGAAAACACAAGAAAGAGAGGTAACAATTCATAGACTGGCATCTCAGAATGAGGGGGCATCTAGAATATAGTGGTAGGAGTACAGCTTACATAGAAGAATAGAAGAGTGACATCACTTCCACACACAAGAGGGAAGGAATAAAGGATGGTATGAATGGTGGGGAAGAGAATTTGTATCAGGTGACTTTTATTAATTTTGAGAATTTACAAGGGAAGTATACAGGGATTGACAATTTGAATCAAGTGGAGACCACAGAAAATGAAGACCATAGCTCACTTGGGAAACCTAGAAGGATTCCCGGCTGAAGATCTCCCTAGAAGATCTCTCCAGCTGCCACTGGAGAGCATGAATGTATGCAGTCAATAAGGCACTTCATTTTGTGATTTTCTACAGCAGCAATAAGCAAATAAATAGTTGACATAGGATCAAAATCTTTAAAAGAAATAAAAGCACACATGAAGAACTTACTGCCTATTGACATGTGTAAACGTGTGAAATTCAAGGTAATCAGAAGGTTTTCAAAAATATCTCCATGGCTCCTGGTACTGAAAGCCAGGGCAACTATCCGAGAGGCAGGTTTGCTCATGTCAGGCATGCTCCATGCTATTAGAATTTCATTTACATAACCATTCTGAGTAACTGATCTAGAAACTAAAATCTATAGTCACCAAACTGGTTCTAAAATCACATGGCACATATGAAAAGAAAATTGATCTTTCTTTATAATGAGGAATGAATTTTGCAAGTATGCTATTTAAATTCTGACAAAGCACTGTGCTTTGCAAATAGGAAAGTCACCAAGGCCATAGGACACAGAGATTAATTGGTTCCACTCCTTAATGCTTTAGATTTTTTCAGATTTACCTATGCCAGAGCTCTTTGTAATTTGACTTCAAGAAAAGAAAAAGTTGTTTTCAAAATTCAACACAGCATTTAATTCCATTTTAGCATTTTCATTATTGAACACAATTGCTCAATCCTTCCTTGTACCTCATTCTTCACTTGGCTTCCAAGATAATCACTCATGCATTTCCCCTTACCTGGCTGCTTTTCTTTCCTAAGTTTGATTCTGCTTATCTTTCTGTCCTCTACATTCTGCAATTTTTCTCTACATTTACTGTCTAGACGAACTTAGTCAATATCATGGCTGTAAATACCATCTATTTGTTGTTTATATACCATCTATTTGTTGTTTAAATACCATCCCCAATTTATGCCTTTAGCCTAAACTTCTTTTTTGAGCTCAGACTCATATATCCAATGGTCTATGTTTATGTCTAATAGGTATCCCAAATCAACTGGTCCAGAAACTAGCTCTTGATTCCTCCTTCCTACCTCCTCTACTCTCAAATCAACTCTTACTATAGATTTTCCCATCTCAGTGGAAACTCCACCTTATCAAGTTTCTTAGGCCAAAGATGCTTGGGACATCTTGTACTCTGTACTTTATTTCCCATTTTTATTTCATCAATCAGCATATCCTGTTAACTATTACCCACAAAATAGATTTTTGATTCATCCACTTCTCACCACCTCTACTGACATCACCCAAGCATAAGGCTAGGTTCTTTTCAGTTTTTATTGTTCCAAACAAAGCTACAACAAATATTCTTGAATAAGACTCTGTCCACATATGTTGGCATTTCTCTGGGTTAGAAAACAAGTAGTGTAAATACCTTATGCTTAGTTCTATTTAAACAGATATGGTGTGATTGCCCTTCAGAAGGTTTGTTACCAATTTGCATACCCTCCAGAGGTACATGAGAAGAGGGTAATGTTGAAATGTCTTTCTGTGTCTTTTATTATGTTGGTACAAAGTAACTGCTGTTTTGGACTGTGAACTTTAAATCATTATAACTAAGCTCAAAGACATCTTTATTAATCACAGTAGGAACCATTATAATCAACACATTTTCCAACAAGAAATAAGTTTGTTTATTCCTGTAGCATAAAAATCCGTGATTCAGGATTCAATGAACTCTTGGAAAGCATTTTCTGCATCCTGCTGATTGTGAAAGCATTTTCCCTGCAAAACGTTGCCGAGATGCTTGAAGAAATGATAGTTGGTGAGAGGTCAGGTGAATATAGCGGAAGAGGAGGCAAAACTTCTTAGCCCAATTTGTTAAAATTTTGAAGTGTTGGTTGTGCGACATGGGGTTGGGGTTGTTGAGGAGAAGAATTGGGCCCTTTCTGTTGACCAATGCCTGCTGCAGGCATTGCAGCTTTCAGTGCATCTCATCAATTTGCTGAGCATACATCTCACATGTAATGGTTTCACTGGAATTCAGAAAGCTGTAGAGGATCAGACCAGCAGCAGACCACCAAACAGTGACCATGACCTTTTGGTGAAAATCTGGCTTTGGGAAGTGCTATGGAGCTTCTTCTTGGTCCAAGCACTGAGCTGGTTGTCACCAGTTGTCACATAAAATCCACTTTTTGTCACATGTCAAAATCTGACTGAGAAACGGTTCATTGTTGTTGGGTATAAGAAGAGAAGACGGCACTTCAAAATGACAATTTTTTTGATTTTTGGTCAGCTCATGAGGCACCCACTTATCGAGCTTTTTCACCTTTCCAATTTGCTTCAAATGCTGAATGCCCATAGAATGGTCAACCTTGAGTGCTTTGGTAACTTCTCCTGTAGTTGTAAGAGAATCAGCTTTAATGATGACTCTCAACTGGTCATTGTCAACTTCTGATGGCCAGCCACTACACTTCTCATCTTCAAGGCTCTTGTCTCCTTTGCAAAACTTCTTGATTCACCATTGCACTGTACGTTCATTAGCAGTTCCTGGACCGAATGAGTTGTTGATGTTGTGAGTTGTCTCCGCTGCTTTATGACCCATTTTTGAACTCAATTAAGAAAATCGCTGAACTTACTTTTTGTCTAATGTCATTTCCATAGTCTAAAATAAATATAAAATAAACAGCAAGTATTAAGTCATAAATCAATAAGCAAAAAAATATGTCAATAAATGTACGTTAAAATGATGTATAACATAATCACATGTATTTAAGAATGCATTCCAATATCAAATGGCAAATGTCAACAATGCTAAAACTGCAATTACTTTTGCACCAATCTAAATAGGGTTTGTAAAAGCTGAAAAGGGAGTAGGGAGAATGTCAGGCTAGAAAATATGGTAGGAATATATGAATCTGATGTTATTATCAGGTCAAAGACTATTGTTCTTCAATAAGTGATGAGGTTCTGGATGTGGAAGGTAAAGTTACTGAAAATGAAAATGGAGAAAGGATTTATTCCCAAGATGTTTCAACCAGAGGTATTTCCAGGACCAACTTAAATTTTGGAGATACTAGAATATGTTTGGTCAGTTTTTCTGCCAATGCCTGACGTTTAGGTTAGCAAAAGTCTTAAGCAGACACTTCACAAAATTTGATATTTGGAAAACCAATATACACTTGAAAAGGAACCCAATTACAGTCATGAGATACCATTTGCATACACCCTAGCATGGCTAAAATTAAGAAAACAAACAAAAATTGACCAAACCAAATGTTGATAAGTGTATGGAATTTGAGCAATTCTTCCTAGATATTTACTTACATGAAAATGCATATGTTTTAAAAAGATTTGTACAAAAATATTTGTAGCAACTTTATTCTAATATCTGAAAATAATCCCAATTACCCTCAACTTAAGAATGAGTAAACTTATTGATGTATACTCAGGTAATATAATATACTTCAGCAAAAGAAGAAAATGAACTATGTATACACACAATGTGAAAGAATGCCAAAATTCTATGTCAAGGGAAACAAGCAGGCACAAAAGAGCTCAAACAGTGATTCAATTTATATGATGCTTATGAACAAGTAGTGATAGAATAGAATAGGAGTTGACTCTAGAATTAAGGAATTTGATTAGAAGGTAGTGTGAGAGAGCTGTCTGAGGTGAAGGAAATATTTTATACCTTGACTAGGGTGTTGTTTATGCATGCATTCATATTTATTAAGATTCATTGAACTATATGATCCGTTCATTTTACTGCATACATTTAAAATCATAGGGCCTTACGCCCACTTCAAAGTTTTGAGAGTTTAAATATAATAGATAGCAAAACCTCTTAAAGTTAATCTAACATCATCAATACCAGAGAAATTTAAACAGCTTTCAGTAAGCATCCCTGGGGCACACAGCTGTTTAAATAAGCTGTTTTACTAAATAACACAGCTGTCTTCCCTGGCAAACCTTTTCCAGTCGCCTAACCACTTATTTCACTGCTTTTTTTCAGGTTAGTCGCATCATGAGTGATTCCCAATGATTCATTTATTTTTTTGCTTATTTTCACCAGATTTTTCATGATATATAGCTTACCTAATTGAGATAATCATTATTATATGATCATCGTGATCTCAACTTGCTTCACTGTTTAATGTATGCAAAGACTAAGAACATCTTTTCAAGTCAAGATATATAGATTGATCTCATTGTTTTTATTGAATACAGAATATGCCACAGTTCGAATATTTTAGAATTTATTTAACTCTTTTCTAATTGATGGCCATTCAATTGTTGTCATACCTTTTTTTGATAGTACAACTAGCCTGCTATAAACATCACATTTGGCTTTTTGAGTTTATACTTTTGTTTCTATAGCATAGATTTTACATTTGTTGCAATATATTATATACTTAGCATATTTTCAACAATACTAAAAACTCCACAAGGCTGTTATTTGTCTGTTAGTAAACTGTTGGATCCCTAGAGCCTAGCACAATACTTGGTGTGTAGCAGGTTCTCATTAAGTGTTTGCTGAATGAACTAATAAATTATGTATTTATGTATTTTCTTATTATAAGACTTACATAGTAGTTGATTAGTTGATAGTCCCGTCCATTTAATTTCAACCTTCTAATATGAAAAGTCTTTGGGGAAAAAACATGCCAGGTGTATAAATAATTTCTAAGAGAAAAATATCAACTAACAGTCACAAACTTATTTACACAACAAAAAGTGGGAAATAACCATCATAGATTTAGTAGAGAGACCTTGTAAAAGTTATTAAACTGAAACAAAAGCTAAATTTAGTATGTGTTGTTAGGTGATTTAAGTGAATTCCAGTCTCACCAAACCCAGGAGGGATTTATTTCAGCTCAGTGGTTTTAAAAGGAAGTGCTGAATTCTCAAACAACAGGGAAACTTGTGCAAACAAGGACATGTTTCTTATGGGTGGCTCAACCAGGAGTAACAAGAAGGAACATAACTCCTGACATATGGCAAAAGGGGTATATCTAGGAGATGTCTTTGATTCAAGGTACCTTCAGTAGCATGTTCTTGTGAATGTGTTTGACTTTCCCTGAAACTTTAAAATTGTGAGAGGTGTGTGCACACACACATGTCTGCTCCTGTTATATTAATAACACTAGCAAAAGTAGCACAGCCACTCAATTAAAATTTTCTGCATTACATAATCAATAAGCTGGAAATGGGGGAATAAGGGAAAGCCCAAATGCTGGCATTGAAGTTCCTGAGAAGAGGTAAGAAATAGAGACTCTATGCTTTTCTCTACTTTGGGAATCTTAAACAACTAGAATTACTGAACAGGGACAACTAGCTTATTGGTAAAGATTTAAAACTCAGGATCAAAATCTACTGAATGTCAGCCAAAACTTGTATTAATACTTTCAAATTAAAGCCCCATGACTTAGAATTGCAAATTTGAATCATATGTTATATACCAATATATAGCTTTGTATTCAACATATTTTTAAATCATGAAGGGCAACAAGGGCTCATTCGATGAACTAAGAATAAGAGGAATAGATATTGATTTATTTTTCTGCTCCCTATCTTCATTAGGAAAAAATATTACTCTCTGCCCATTAGCACATGGTCATCTGCTTAGGTTATAAACCTGGCATCAGGCTCTCTAGACAGCTTTTTCTGATAACCTTGATTTTCTGGCATGTTGCTCCTCTCAGAGTTATTTTGTTCAATCTTTTCCTTCTGAATTTTGGAGGCCACTTTTTATTTAGAATCTACTCTCCTTGAATATAACATTGGCTCTCTTTATACCAACACCAGGATATTAGTTTACTAGGGCTGCCCTAGCATAGTACTCCACAGTTTTGGAAGGTAGAAGTCCCAAATCAAGGTGTCTGCAGGGTTGGTTTCTTCTGAGGTCTCTCGCCTTGGTTTGTAGATGGTCCTCTTTTCCTTGAGTCTTCCCACCGTCTTCCTTTTGTGTGTGTCTGTATCCTAACATTCTCTTCTTATAAGAATATTAGTCATATTGGATTAGGACACATCCTAACGACCCTATTTTAACTTATTTACCTTTTTAAATATCACATCTCCAAATACAACCACATTCTGAAGTACTGCTGGTTAGGAGATCAACATATGAGTTTGGGAGGAGCACAATTCAGCCCACAACCACCAGTACTTCGTACCCCCACCAGCACTGATATAATACAGGTCTTTAGTAGGGCCTGGGTGAAGATTGGCTCACTGTGCACCATGTTAATAGTCTCATTAATGTGAAAACATGCAAAATGGCCAAGTCTAACCTTAGAGTTGATATTTTCTTTATTCCTTTTGCTGTGGTTTGAGGTGATGAGCAACAAGGAGGAGAGGTGATGACAGACTTGGAGCAAGCTAGTGAGTAAGTACTGCAGCCCACACTTTTGTTCCTAATATTCAATTCCCTCTTACCTTGAATATTGTGGTGCTTTTGGTAGTTTTTCAAGAGATGCCTGATATTTGGTTTGGAAAGAAACTCAGACTTCATTTTTCCTTTAATAACATTTACCATATAGTCAGATCTCTCATTTATTCCATCTTTCTATATTTTGCCCACCACATCCCTTTCTTAATTGAATAGAAAAGCATAGATATTACTTGAGTAATTTTGTAGACCAAACCAATTCTAAAGTCAGATTTTGATATAGACTTCAAAAGATACAATATGCCTGCTTATCATCAAGGAGGAAAAGAAGCTTGTGATATTTATAAACTTTGTTTATTTTATCTCCTCTTCTTGCAACCATCAAAGGAGCATGCAAAACATTCCTGTCTAAATGGAATTCCTTCTTGGCTAAAGCTGTTTTCTGTAATTAGTCGTCAAACTTTGCCACAGTATCCCTGAAGAAAATGTTCATTTTTAATAGAAATGCAAATGCTATTCTTCTTTGTTACTAAATAGATTATTCTGAAAGCAAAATTCTAGATCATGTATGTGCTATGGCGCGGTGACCATAAGTGCCATAGAAACATTTTGAGGAGAAGATGTTAACAGTGAATATCAATGCAGGGCAAGGTTTTGCAGGGGATGTTTGACTTAAATATATTTTAGAAGATTTGTGCAAGGATTTGAATAAACTGAGAGATGGGGTAAAGTATCAAAAAAAAGTCTTTCATGATCATGGATTAGTTGATTTATATTGTTAACATGTGATTTCCCTCCAAATAACCTAAAAATGCAACATAATTTCAATAAAAAAATCCCAGAAGGTTTTTTTGATGGAATTCATAGGATAATTTTAAATTCAATATGAAAATTCAAAAGATCTACAATATAAAAATATCTGAAAGAAGAAGAGCACAATCAAAGACTTACAATAGCAGATGTCAAGTCTTACTATAAATGGATAGCAATTAAGGCATATTGATGCATGAATAGACATACAGATCAAAGGAAATAAAGGGCCCCAGCAAATGCACACATATACAGTGACCTGATTTATGACAAAGATGCCACTGCTACTCCAATTCACTGGAGAAAAGAGAGTGTTTTCAGTAATGGTGCTGGATCAATTGGGTAGCATACATAAACAATTCAAACTGACTTCCACTTCACAGCATAAATAAAAATTAGTGATTAATCACAGGCAAAGATTTCTTAAACAAGCCACAAAATATGTTAACAATAAGGAAACAAAATTGATAAATCAGATTTCACTAATATTAAAAAATTACATTAATCAAAAGACACCACTAAGGGGGCAAAAAAGCAAACTACAAACTGATAGAAGATATTCACCATACATATTTCTGACAAAGGACTTGTATCTAGGATATATAAAGAACATTATAAAATCAACAAGGAAAAGACAAACAACTCTATTAAATATGGGCAAAACAAGTAAATGGGTATTTCTAAAAGGTGAGGTCTAAAAGGCAACAAAGCATATGAGGAGATTTTTAAAATCATTAATTATCAAGGAAATGCTAATTAAAACTAGACTACATTGTCACTGCAAACTCACTTGTAGTCATTCTCCTAAAATTTAAAACCCTGAAAATATCAAACTTCAGCAAGGATTGGGAATACCTGGAAGTCATACATTTCTGATGGAAAATGAAAATGGCACAATTGCTTTGGAAAACTGTTTGGTAGTATCTACAAAACATGAACACACACCTACCCTATTACCCAGTGTAGGATTGGCTACATATTTGTGGGTTTCACTGCAAAATAAAAATGCAGGGTTGTGAGTTCAAATAGCAGCAGATAGGTGCCACTAAATGTACTAAATATAGAACTTTTTTCTTTATTCCATTGTCTTTCTCTCTTGTCCTGTCATGGTGTTTAGTTTAGTTTAATTTTTTTTTTAACTTACTAGTTAATGTCTCACTTCCACAAGCATGACCATACTAGTAGGGTAAGTACAAACCCTAACGGGTGCCCCTGAGGCACCCTCATGACTCAGCACATGTGTACAGCCCATTGAGGTCTCTTTCCTACTTAACCACAGGACAAATGCATGGTGTCCCAGCCAGAGCAAGGAAATTGAGCCATATATCTACCCTTCCCACAACTATCACCCCAACTACAGCAACTTCCAAGGTTATTTCAATGTCCGTGCAGAGATATGCTAGGTACCTATACCATGGATAGGCAAAAAACTCATTCCCACAGTCACCTTCAGTATGTACTAGGAGCATGCCTCCATGCCATGTTTAGAGATGCCATGTGGCAAGTACAGCTGGCTCTGGTCCCAACTCTACTGATTGCTTTGCAAAGGACATCAGAGGGGACAAAAGAACCAGTTATTTCTGAGTGAGGCAGTGAGGAGGAGGTCAAGCTTGAACAACTAAGATGGAAAGCACAGAGAACAGCTGAGAGCCCATCCCAGTGAATAGGCAGGTTATGAGACGCAGGACAGCATATGAGCCAAGACTCCGAGGCCCAGTCTATTGTCCCATTAGACTTTACTTACATGATTCAAAGATCTAATTATTAAGAACTTCAAGATGACAATTACAAAGCATTAAGCCCACTAAGCATTAAGCATTAAGAGCAAGGAGGTCTTCTGAGCTCAGAACTCTGTGATCAACTGGTAGCATGGTCAGGAAGATCGCCCTCTCCTAGGAGTGGAGCAATTCCACTCCTAGGTATGTATCCAGGAGAAAGAATGCACATGTCAACCAAAATACATGAGTGTTCATAGCAGCAATGCATATAATAGCCAAAATATGAACACAACCTAAACGCATATCAAAAAATGAATGGATAAATAACTGATGATATAGTCATATACAGTAATGAAATAGTAGAAAGCAATAAAAATGAATAAACTAGTGATGCACAGGTAACATGGATGAATCTCACAGACATAAGGATGAGCCATATAGGGTCTTTCTAGGATGTCGGCAAAGCTATATTTTATCTGATGGTTATAAGGATGCACACATATGTCAAATTCCATTGTGCTGTAAACTTAAGATTTGCATACTTCATTACTGATATGGTTGGAACAGAAGGAAGAGGAGGAAGAAGAAGACAAGGAACAGGACAGGGAAAAAAAGCTGGGAATATGCTTACAATACTTTCAGAACAAAAAATTCTCTTACTAAATTTCAAAAATACTTTAAAAATGGAGGGAGTTTTGAAGACATTACAACTATAAATAAAATATTGTGTGCAGTTTCTTATGTGCGTTTTCTTAGGAAGAAGCAGCATAGCATCAGGATTCCAAACACATATGTGATAACCCTACAATAAAACATACAATTAAAGAAAGCCCAAGCATGAAAATGTGAAAACCACTGAATAAGAAGAATAATTAGGTAAGGATATTTGGAAACTTTTTCTTCTATGAAGAATAAAATGTTATATTAAGGCAAAAATATGGAAATGATATTTTGTAACATAGGAAATATATTTGTTACTTTCATCTATCTATTCAAGAAACCCTAACTGAAGGAGGCTGTCTGCTTGCCCCTATGCTAGGTGCTCAGATACACGAGTGGACAAAATATGGTTCCTCTTTCAAGAATTTCCAAGTTTTATAGCAGAAACAGAAATTTATAAATATATATTATCATATATTGTCAAGTATGTAAAAATAAAATTGTACCCAAACTGCAGCAGAAGAGTAGGGTGATGATCTCTGTCAGGAGCAAGCAAGACTGGCCTGAGCATAACTCATTGTAGTGTAATGAGAATTCAGGAGCATGTGCACTCTGTTAGTTCCCTGCTTATGAACTTTCCCAATAGTGTTTATAGTTCACTTAAATTTATCATGCCACTAAAAGCAAGGCGAGGGGATTCTAACAACAAAGTATAGAAAATTTCATAGATTTAAAAAAAAAAAAACTGAAAAAAAGTCTTCCCTAAATGTTCTTTTCACTAAAGCAAGAAGAAAGAATTTTTCAGTGGATATTTCCTTTCTATGAATTTCCCTATTATCTCCACTTAATTCGTGAATTAACAATGACAGATAATTATTACATTTGGAGGCATAACTTACAAATGAAGATATTATGTTTGAATATGGAAAAATTGAAAAATTAGGTGACCAAAATGGGTGAACACAAGTGAAGTAAATATATTGATTTAAAAAGAAGCATTTGAGTCTTCCTTTGTAGGTTCTAGTTTGACATGTAAGGAGCTTAGAAGTCATCATTTCTGTCCTTGCAACAAGAAAAAAACTTAACAAACTGAAAATCAAGAACTTTTTTTTAGTTTTTTTTTTAAAGAATTGAGGTCACAGGGCAAACCACTATATAGAATACAGGAGATACAAATGGATACAAAGACTCCCAGATAACCTTACTGGGAGCAGCAGCCCAGAAGCAAAAGTTTGCAGTTGGAGACATCGGTAGAAACACTTACATTTTAATTGGTACATTTCTAGGTACTTAGTGTAGGCCAGCTTGAGAATTAAAATTCTGGGGGAGGTATTTTTATGGAGAACCCTATACTCTTATGAGTTTTACCTAAAGGAGCCCCACCAGGTTCTTGCTGTGAAGATTGGAGAAAAATGTCCTTATGCTTTTAGCAGGGGAAGGGGAAAAGTAACCATTTATTATTAAATAACTGTGATTATTATGCTAAAGGATCTAATGGAAAAAGTGGACAAATGGTAAGAAAAGATGGGTATTGTAAGCAGGGAGATAAAAACTCTAAGAAAGAATCAAAAGAAAATTCTAGAAGTAAAAGCCACTGTAACAGAAATGAAGGATACTTTTGATGGGCTCAACAGTACACTACACATAGCTGAGGAAAGAATAAATGAACTTGAAAATATGTAAGTATAAAATTCACCAAATGAAAAGCAAAGAGAACAAAGAATGAAAAATATCCCAGAAATGTGGGACAATTACACAATACGTAACACATACATAATGGGAATATCAGGAAGAAGGAAGAAGGAAGGAAGGAAGAAGGAAGGAAGGAAGGAAGAAGAAGGAAGGAAGGAAGGAAGGAAGGAAGGAAGGAAGGAAGGAAGGAAGGAAGGAAGGAAGGAAGG
>VSMD01088385.1:0-40181 GCA_008750895.1 Mirza zaza | reverse complement strand
AAGGAAGGAAGGAAGGAAAGAAGGGAGGGAGGGAGGGAGGGAGGGAGGGAGGAAGGGTTAGGGAGGGAAGGAGCAGGGAAAATATTTAAAGTAATATTGACAGGCCGGGTGTGGTGGCTCACGCCTGTAATCCTAGCACTCTGGGAGGCTGAGGCGGGCGGATTGCTCGAGGTCAGGAGTTTGAAACCAGCCTGAGCAAGAGCAAGACCCCGTCTCTATTATAAATAGAAAGAAATTAATTGGCCAACTAATGTATACAGAAAAAATTAGCCGGGCATGGTGGCACATCCCTGTAGTCCCAGCTACTCGGGAGGCTGAGGCAGCAGGATTGCTTGAGCCCAGGAGTTTGAGGTTGCTGTGAGCTAGGCTAATGCCACAGCACTCACTCTAGCCTAGGCAACAAAGCAAGACTCTGTCTCAAAATAAATAAATAAATAAAAAATAAAGTAATATTGACTGAGAATTTTTTAAAAATCAATAACATATCAAACCACAATTACAGGAAGCTCAGAGAACACCATGCATATATATAAAATAAGAATTATATCCAACTTCTCTTCAGAAGCAATGAAAACAATAAAATAGTGAAGTGAAATATTAGAAGTATTGAAAGGAAAAACTACCAGCCTTGAATTCTCTATTCGATGAAATAATTCTTCAAAAATAAAGGGGAAATAAATATTTTCTCAGACAAATGAAAATTGAGGGAATTTGTTACCAGTAGACTTGTTTTGCAAGAAATGTTAAAAGGAGATATTTAGAGAGAAGAAAAATAATATAGGTCAGGAACATGGATCTAGAAAGAATGGGCATTAAACAAGTAATAAATAAAAGTAAAAATAAAATAATTTTTATTTCTTATTTTTAATTGATATAATAGATAATTACTTGTTAAAAGTAATAATAACAATGTATTAGGTGATTATAGCTCATAGATAAGTGAAATGAAAGATGTCATGTTATAAGAGATTGGAAGAAATAATTGGGAATACTATGTTATAACATACCTGCACTATTCATGAAACAGTATAGTGTTATTTGAAAGTGGACTTAGATTTGTTATAAATGTATATCACAAACTATAGGGCAACAACTAAAAATGTTTTGAAAATATAATCAATATGCAGAGGAAGAGAGAGAGAGAAGGAAAGAATTGAATCATATAGAATGTTAGAGTAAAGCCAGAGAAAGCAGGAAAAGAGTGGGAGGCAGTAAAATAAACAGAAAACAACTGCAATAAATAGAAAACAGTTACAAACAGGGTAGATATTAATCCAACTATAGCACTAATCACTAGTTACAAATTGTTAAAAGAACTTTAGACAAATAATATTTAACAGACTTTGAACAAAGAACAATTCATGAATCAGGTAGCCCTCAAACCAGAGTAGGTTTAGAGCAGCTCTGGCACTGCCTTGTGATAGGAAAGGATTTATGGACTGA
Organism: Mirza zaza; assembly: GCA_008750895.1. NCBI lineage: Eukaryota > Metazoa > Chordata > Mammalia > Primates > Cheirogaleidae > Mirza > Mirza zaza. The sequence continues at coordinate 38,738 of VSMD01088385.1, read as the reverse complement.
ATAAGGAAATTGAGGTATAGAAAGCAGAGGTGAGGTAACAGTAACAGCTGGATTGGTTACGTGGCGTTTGCCTTACTCAAACACAGTTTGAACAGTTGGCTGATTGGCTGAAACTTGGTGATTGGTACAAGAGTAGGTTATAGTCTGTTTACACATCCAGATAGGTTACAGGTCACTATGTATGGAGAACTTTTATGCTGAACTTAAAATATGTAAGGAGGCATCTTTAGGCAAAACTTAATTAAAAAGAATGGCCTAAATAAACCAATTAAAAGACAGATACTGTCAAACTAAATAAAAGCACAAGAGCCACTATTATGTTGTCTACAAGAAACCCATTTTAAATATAAGGACACAGATAGATTAAAAGTAAAGTTATAGAGAAAGATACATCATGCTAACACTAATCAAAAGAAGGTTGGAGTAGCTATATTAATTTCAGACAAAACGGACTTCAGAACAAGGAAAATTTTCAGAGATCAAGAAGAACATTACATAATGGTTCAGGAGTCAGTTTTCCAAAAAGACATAGCAATCCTTAATGTGCATGTGCCTAACAGCAGAGCCTCACAGCATGTGAGGCAAAAACTGATACAACTGCAAGAAGAAATGGGCAAATCTACTAGCCTAGTGGAGAATTCGACACTTCTCAGTAATTGATAGATCTAAACGGCAGAAAATTAGTAAGGACATAGTTGAACTGAACAATACTAACAACTGGATGAAATTGACATTTTACAGACTACTTCATCTAACAGTAGCAGAATACATATTTTTCTCAAACTCACATGGAATAGTCACTGAGATAGGCTATATTTGGGGCCATAACACAGACCTTAACAAATTTTAAAAAATAGAACTAATACAGAAAAAAGAGAAACATTCACTAAACATATAAGGGTTTTTTTGGAATTAAAAATAATCTGGGAATGATCTTTGCACTTAAAAATATTAAAAGTTTAGTAAAGGAGGAAGGCAAATTTATTTACTAGCCATTCATATGACAAATATTTATTTAATATCTACTATGTGTTAGGCGTTCTTCTATGTGCTGTTACTGTAATGGTGAAGAAAAAAAATTGGTATTTTTCTCATGGAACTCTATGCTATTAATGGTAGGAAATAAGATCAAGGAAACAAGCAATGGTGTGATAAAGTCTATGATAGAGTGATGACAACATGAAAGAGAGGCATTTAACTCAAACTTGGGATTTGGAGAAATCTTCCTGAAAGCAGCAATATTCAACTTAATATCAGAAGCATGATTAAGAGTTTATTCAGGTAAAGGAAAGAAAAGATGCCCCAAAAGAATCCTGGTAAAGGCATGCTAAGTGGAATGTAGTACATCCAATGATTGAAAGATGCTTTATACAGTTGGAACATATAATTGAAAGTTGATGAGAAGTAAAAATGGAAGTAAGCTTGGATCAAATCATGAAAGGTTTGTAAACTCTGATAAGATTAAACTTTTTCCTAAGGAAAATGGGAACGCATTAAGTAATCTGAAGTAGGAAAGAGATATGACCCTATTTCTATTCTAGGAAAGTCATACTGGCTGATGTGAAGGATGTACTGGAATAAAAGTAAGATCAGAAAAAGGGAGGACATCAGTTTTTATACTTTGACAAAGATCTAATCTACAGAGAAATGATGATAGTCTAAACAAAGGAGGTAGCAAAGATAAAAAGTGGATAGATTAGGGGTAAAAGTCCCTGAATACACAGTCATGAGCCCACATAATGACATTTTGGTCAATGACAGATCACATTTACAGCAGTGGTCCCATAAAATTATAACACCATATTTTTACTGTACCTTTTCCATACATAGAAACACAAATATTTACCATCACAATTGCCTACAGCATTGAGTACACTAACATGCTGTGCAGGTTTGTAGCTGAGGAACAGTAGGCTACACCATATAGCCTAGGTGTGTAGTTCCATACACCACGTAGATGTGTGGAAGTGTGCTTTATGATGCTTACACAATGGTGAAATTGCCTAATGATGTATTTCTCAGAATGTATCCTAATTGATAAGTGAAAAATGACTTATGATTTAGTGAAGATAATTTCTTGGTCTCTAATTTGAGTAAGTGGCAACTCATGTATAACGGCCTCGGCTTTTGAGCTCTCTTTATTCCACCATTGCCCCATTATTTCACCTCGCAGTCATTACCCAACCACAAGCAAGCTTTGCCTTCCCTAAGTACTTTATTATGTGTCTCATTTACCACTCCTTTCTCTGTCATTACCCCGTGTACCTTCAGTATGCACATCAACGATCTTTTTAATATCCTCTTTTCACAGATGTCCTTGATGTCTTCAAACCATGACTTTTATCTTCAGTTTTCAGCTACTAACAAGCATGACCACAATTTGGACCATCATCACATGAAGCGGGTCTATAAAGATATGCTGAAATTTAATTCTTAAATACATTCACTTATCCTTCCAATATTTTCCATCTACTTTTTCCTGTTAAACTTGATCTTGGTCTTTATGGTGACCTTTATTTCATGGACTGCTCTCTAATCTCCTAGTCCATTATCTCTCTCCTAGATTTGTTAGCCTTCTTACCAAGATGGGACCCATGATTGACAATTTCAACTTTCCCTCCAATAGTGCCCTAGAATCCCTTATTAATATATTACCCATCTATGGTGACCACATTGATATTGCCAGCTAATTAAAGGCAGCACTCTATTTTCTTTTCTCCCTGTCCTGGAGTCCCAATGACCCTGGAGTTATTGTACAATTTTGTTTGATCACCTCCTCCTCAAGACTGAATGCCTTCATATTTAGCCAGGACCTCAAAATTGTTCAGGAGTTTTTTTTTATTTATGCAAAACTGATTCTATGTGTATTTACCCCCATTGTGGCTATTGTAATAACCTTGTTTCACTTTTACATATACCTTATTTCAGTGTTACAAAGCCTAAAGTTTCATTTTCTTTTCCCTAGTGACCTCCGTTGCACTTTGTTTATTTATTTATTTTTTGATGACTTTTTTTTATTTCAGCTTATTATGGGGGTACATATGTTAAGGTTATATATATTGCCTATGCCCCCTACCCCTCAAGTCAGAGCTTCAAGCGTGAGCATCCCCCAGACGGTGCACATCTCATTCATTATGTATATACCCATCCCTTCCTCCCCCCTCCTACCTGCCCGACACCAGATAAATGTTACTCCTATATGTCCATTTATGTGTTGATCAGTTAATACCAATTTGCTGGTGAGTACATGTGGTGCTCATTTTTCCATTCTTGGGATACTTCACTTAGTAGAACGGGTTCCAGCTCCATCCAGGAAAATACAAGAGATGCTATATCACCCTTGTTTCTTAAAGCTGAATAGTACTCCACAGTATACATATACCACATTTTAATAATCTACTCATGTATTGATGGGCACTTCAGTTGTTTCCACATCTTTGCAATTGTGTATTGTGCTGCTATAAACATTCGAGTACAGGTGTCTTTTTTGTGGAGTGTCATTTGATCTTTTGGGTAGATGCCCAGTAGTGGGATTGCTGGATCAAATGGTAGATCTACTTGTATCTCTTTAAGGTATCTCTATATTGCTTTCCACAGAGGTCTAACTAGTTTGCAGTCCCACCAGCAGTGTAGGAGTGTTCCTATCTGTCCGCATCCTTGCCAACATTTATTGTTTGGGGACTTTTTGATAAAGGCGATTCTCACTGGAGATAAATGATATCTCATTGTGGTTTTGATTTGCATTTCCCTGATGATTAGAGATGTTAAGCATTTTTCATGTTTGTTGGCCATTATTCTGTCTTCTTTTGAATAGTTTCTGTTCATGTACTTTGCCCACTTTTTTTAAATTAATTTTAAAAGATAATATATTTAAACTTCTTAAATTCACAAAGGCACCTTGAAATAGTGATATATTAATTTACATTACATGAAGCCCAGGAAATACCGAGTATGTTGAAGAAATACAGCAACTCTCACAAAGCAACCCAATTACTTTGAATATGAACCCAGTATTTACAGGACAGGAAAGCAATTGTATTCCATGCAAAATAATTATAGTAAGCTGTAGATAAAATAATCATAGAATTAGGCTTCAAAAAACCAAAGAACAACATCATCAGTTAAAAATAAAAAAAGAAACTTCTTAAATATGAACGCCAATTCCAAGAAACCTTAAAGGTAGTATAACAGGAAGAATGAGGAATATAATAATCATAATTTAAAATCCAGCAGAACCATATACCATGTGGTATCCTTCAATGTGCTCACTCAATACTATTACATTCTCTCAAATGATAAATTTGTCTAATTCTAAGGACTACGATTACAGCTTCAAATATTTAAAATAATTCTGCTTCTCTAACAATTGCAATTGATGCCAAGCAATTACTTTCACATTAAAAGATTCTTAATATTTTGAACTTTCTTAGGGATTTAGAGGCAAAGATCTGCCTTATAGTAATCAACAAGAAGGAAAAAACATTGATTAAATATAATTTAGAAATTAGTAGAGAGATAATACTGCATAGAGGAATGGAGATTACATAGATAAGCCAAATTTAAAGATGTTTAAGTTTTAATTATAATTTCTCTTCAAGGATTTCAAGGATGGTATTTTGAAGCCAAATGTTCTTTTCCTGTTTGCCAGGACACGAGAATGCAATTACTAATGGGAAAATGAGAAGGCCTTTCTTCTATTCATTTTGAAAAGAGGAAGTCAATGTTCTCTCTAGTGGGCATAAACTGGCTGAAGGTTCAACCCGACATGATGATTCCTCTAAATATGGCTCCAGACCTGCCCTTAGAATCATGTAATAAAGAACACAGTTCAGCAAGGCCTGGATTCATATCCCTGGCTCAACCATTCAATAGTAGAGTGATTTTAGGAAAGTTCTGAGTTTTGTTTTCCCAACCTGTATGCAGAGTTACTTTTACCTCATGAGCTGCTGTGGGGATTCACTGAGATAATGAACTCAAAGTGCCTAACACTATCAGTGTCAGGTCACTGGTTAACCATAACTCATTATGACACAGTGATTCATACGTTCCAGTGTGTACCTCATGCTGTAATCAAACTGGAATCCGTAACTATTTTGTGAATATTCCCTGATTATTTCTGCCTTGATTCATGCTATTTCCTCCATAATTGATGTCTTCTTCCACCATCATTAGCTACTGAAATCATATCTTTCTTTAAACAGTTTTGCAAATGCTACTTCCTTTACGAAGTCTTTTTTCCCCAATCCTCATCTGTTTTATTTGCCCACTTTTGGATAGGGTTGTTTGAATTTTTTCTTGCTGATTTTCCTGAGTTCTAAATAGATTCTAGTTATCAGCCCTTTATTGGATGTGTAGCATGCAAAAATTTTCTCCCATTCTGTAGGTTTCTTTCCTTGGTAAAAGCCCTCAAATTCGAAGTGATCTACAGTTTTTCAGTCTTATTTGTATAACACAAATCTGTTTCTTCTGGTATAATGGTCACTCATAAAGGCCAGTAACTATCTCCTCTAGGGAATCAGACATTGAGACCAGAGAGTTATAAACTTAACCTTTTGTTTGGTGGCACGTATATCACACACTCAGCTAACATGAGCCACTAATTTCTACTATGTCAGCAGGAGAGTAAAAGAAACTATTCTGTGTATGTAAAGAAGAATTAATAAGGTGTACAAACAGATGAAAAACCAGAGAGAGAATATAGCTTGGTTCTGATTAATTCCATCTCCTCACCTTAGAACTTTCTAAGAAAGAAGGCCATGATCAGGAAAAAAGTTGCGAAGCAAAATCTACCACTAAATCTACCACTATTAGCTAAGATAATGCCAAATATAGTAATATAATTATTCATAAAATATAGAGCTTTGTATCTGGGAACAAAGGCAATACCCAAGTCTCAAGGACAGAATAATCACTGACCCATTTTCTGATCAAAGCAGAAGGAGAGGGCAAGTAGTAATGCTCAGGAAGCTCCATCAGGCATATAGACATGGCTTACAAAGAACTGTAGTTCCAAGAAGAAACTGTGATACTGTGACACTTACTTCTCTTCCGTAGTAGTCCTTGAAAATAGTTTTCTAGCATCTTCTGGTCAGAAGAAGAGGCACCACCTGAGAAGACCAGCACCATTCCTGCAGTCCACAGGTCCTACTTCACCTCCAAATGCCTGTAAATGACATTATATATCATCTTCAAGGTCAAATTTCTGAGTAAATGAATTATAAAAGCTCATACAACCCTGGATTTGACAGTTCCCAGAGAAGCGGGATATTATGGGGCAGTGTTTAATGGATAACGTTGGAAATGCCATGATGTGCTTATTCTATTCAGTGGAGGAATCATTTTTCAATACAGTTCCCAATCAGAAAAGAATCTCTTGCTCCTAAAAGGAGGTTTAGATGCTCCTTTTATTGTCACAGAATGAAGCACAATTGGTCTGGAGTTGCTTGTGGGGACCCAAACAGAGATCTCATGGATTATAGAGTGGAGCCATTGCAAATGTCATTGCAGAGCTAAGTAGGCAACCAGAATTTTCAGAAGATTGAGTCAAAGAAGGGTTTACCTGTAAATCAATTGATAAAGATTATATTTAAAGTTACATTTAACAATAACTTTAGCAGAGACTGAAAAAATCTGTAACTAGATTTTTTTTAGAAAGCAACTTAATATTAATACAAGGAAGCAAGTAATTGCAGCCATGAGTAAAGAATGATAGGTGATCTCAAAGGGTATTTGCAGAATTTATTGGGGTCGGGGGGACTGAACCAAGAAGAGACTGGTCAGAACCTCATACATTTTAATGCTTTCAACAGGGTATTACAAAAAGTGGATCAATTATATTTGACAACTATTTATTTTCCATTTCCATAAAATCTAAGGTAATTTCTCTTAAGTACCTGAAGTGAATTGCTATCCCTGACCATTGTGGTCAAGATTTGAATGTACATAAAGGACAGAACTAGATGAGCCAAATGCCTACAAAATTCCACCTTATCTAAGTGTTCTTCTGACTGGCTAACCTACATGCCTCAATATGACTTCAGAATGCTCCTAAAATACACAAAGTACACATATCTTCATTTGTCAGAAAAAATCCTAAATTCCTTAAATAGAAATACAAATTTCTATGTCATGCTCAAATAAAAAAAGATATGTATCCTGTCTGAAGGAACATGTTGACTCATGCTTTCACATTAATATATAATTAGTCAAACTACATCATGTATACACGGCTCATATTACTATCATTTCCTGTTTGAACTTGAGATGAAGGGAATGTTAAGAAAGAGGACTCTGGGTAATTATAAAATGGTAGTCAAAGTGTCATGTCATGAGAAGCTTGAGACATTAAGGAAAACACTTCTAAATTATATTAGTTCATTTCTTTCTTTTAATAACAAGATGAGACATAGGAGGGAGAAGAGAACTAGGGTTTTAAAATGAGAAGAATAATGCCACCAGTACAGAGAAAATAGGAGAAGCTGGTTGCAGTACAAAAGGACAGGCTGCAGCTAGGAAATTTAGCATGTTAAATGCGGCAGACTGAACATACTTGTCTATCTCTGCTACCTCCTGAAAACCACTAAAAGGAATGAAAAGATATAACCCTGTAAGGACAAAGAAAATAAGACATGGCAGAAAAAGTGATGTCAAAAGTTTTGGAAAGGCCGGGCGCAGTGGCTCACGCCTGTAATCCTAGCACTCTGGGAGGCCGAGGCGGGCGAATTGCTCAAGATAAGGAGTTCAAAAGCAGCCTGAGCAAGAGCGAGACCCCGTCTCTACTATAAATAGAAAGAAATTAATTGGCCACCTAATATATAGAGAAAAAATTAGCCTGGCATGGTGGCGCATGCCTGTAGTCCCAGCTACTCGGGAGGCTGAGGCAACAGGATTGCTTGAGCCCAGGAGTTTGAGGTTGCTGAGAGCTAGGCTGATGGCACAGCACTCACTCTAGCCTGGGCAACAAAGTGAGACTCTGTCTCAAAAAAAAAAAAAAGTTTTGGAAGAAGAAAAATGATTAGGCAGTTGGAATTGACTTAATCAAGGCAGACAATGACAAACTTAAATCGCTAGAAGGGAATGAAGAAGCCAACAAGAAGTAAACCCACTCACAATCCTGGATGCCCAAATTAAGAAGATGGATTTTGCCACCAACAAAAAGTATGTGAAGGGATACATATATTAATATTAAATAGCTTGATCACTCCACAATGTAAACATATATTAAAACATCCACATTGTAGTCCATAAACATATACAATTATCACTTACCAATTTAAAAAATTTAATTTAAAATAGAAGGCGATGGAGGCAGGACCAATTGACTCTGATATATCATTTTAGATGATAAGATTATGGATGATTTTTTCAAACTTTCCATAATGATTTATTTTCCTTAAGGAAAAAAAGATATTCCCCAAACAAGATTTCTAAGGTGGGAAAGTTCTAGATGACAGCAAAATTCAGAGTATAGTATTGGGAGTGAGCTGTGGATTAGAGACAAAGTCCCTGAAACTTGAATACATCAGGGAATTTTGAGTCCAGGCTATGACACATTATTAACATGTGTATTGAAATTGACCGAGATGATGGTGGAACTTCAAGCTTGTGAGAAAGTAAACCTGGGAGATGGAGGGTGGGAAAGAGTTTGAGATTTGAGGGCACACTGTGAGCTGTGGAAAACACAAACCTGTGAGAGATCACTTGTGTTATTTCTGAGGCTCTCTGAATTTCAGACTATAATTTCAGATTATAAAAATGACTATTCAACAAAAGAAGCAACTGACATTCCTTAACCATATGGAGACTTAGCCTGTAAACCTCTGTCTCCTTGGGATTTTCTGCAATTCCTAAGCAGGACTCCCACTCCGACTCCAATCAAGCACCTACCAAATTTTTGAGCATTCACATGAGCAAAGAGCCTGAAATACAGTGTAAAATTCTCCATATTGCTTTCCATAGAGGTTGAACTAGTTTGCAGTCCCACCAGCAATGTAGCAGTGTTCCTATCGACCTCTGTGGAAAGCAATATGGAGATACCTTAAAGCGATGCAAGTAGATCTACCATTTGATCCAGCAATCCCATTACTGGGCATCTACCCAAACGAACAAAAGTCACTCTATGAAAAAGACACCTGCATTCGAATGTTTATAGCAGCACAATACACAATTGCAAAGATGTGGAAACAACCAAAGTGCCTATCAATACATGAGTGGATTAATAAAATGTAGTATATGCACAGTAATGTAGTAAATGTAGTAAATGTAGTAAAATGTAATGGATTAATAAAATGTAGTATCCCATGGAGTACTATTCAGCTATCAGAAGCAACAGTGATATAGCACTTCTTGTATTTTCCTGGGTAAAGCTGGAACCCATTCTACTAAGTGAAGTATCCCAAGAATGGAAAAACAAGCACCACATGTACTCACCAGCAAATGGGTATTAACTGATCAACACATAAGTGGACATATAGGAATAACATCTATCGGGTGTCAGGCAGGTGTGGGGGGAGGGGATGGGTATATACATACATACATAATAAGTGTGATGCGTACCAACTGGGGGATGGACACACTTGAAGCTCTGACTCGAGGGGGGAGGGGGGCAAGGGAAATATACGCAATCTTAACATTTGTACCCCCATAATATGCTGGAAAAAATAAAAAAAGGAAAAATAAAATAAAATGGGGAAGAAGAAAAAACAATGTTGAAAGAACAGCGAAAGACTACACTCAGCATGATTTTATTTATATAAAGTTCAAACCTAGGCAAAATGAAACTTTATTGGATAGAAATGCATACTTACCTGGTAAATGTATAATGAAACGCAAGGAAGTAGTTATCACAAAAGAGTCAGAACACTAGTTAACTCTAGATTTGACCTGGAAAAGACAAAGGGGGTGTTTCTGTAGTGTTGACCATACTCTATTTCTTGGTATCCTATGCCTTATAGTTATTCTTTAAACTGTACATTTATGTTTTGTGCACTTTTCATGTATGTATATTTTGCAATATGTTTTAAAAGAAATGCCAGAAGGTGAGGGTGAGAGAGAACATTTTGGATGGAGAGGGGAATATATGAGAGTAGAGTGGGGCACGTACTTTTAAAATGTTTTTATTCTCTATTTAAGTAAAAAAGTATGGTATTTTAATAAAAAAATAAAAAAAATAAACCACACACAGTAGACACTTGAAAAAAAAATTCTCCATATGCACCTCAGGCTCACTCTCACATTTACCTTTCCAGAGAAGGTATTCTGATGATATCATAGTCTCATTCCTGTGTTTCGTCAGAGTGGCTTCTCCTCAGCAGGAAAAGTGAAAGTAAGCAGGAAGGTGAAAGAATTTCCCTTGACTTAAAGTCAATTGCTAGGTATGCCAAGTGAGTCATGCACATTTGCACAAGGAGCTGCAAGACTTTCAATTAAAAAGAAACATGTTTTCACTTGATAAAGCCTATTGGATATTTCATCATCTCTCAACAATTCAAGAAGAAACACTCACCTTCTAAACCTAAGTTTTAAAAAATTTACGCCTTGGCCTCACCTTAATTTACTCACTCAATCTTTTCATGTTCTCACTCTTTTCACAGACACTTAACTTCTACTTTCATCAGGGGCACCTCCTTGTTGGACTACCATGGCTTGCTCTTCTTTAAAACCTGGGGGCTAATTAGATAAGCCCTCTCCTATGTGTGTACCTGATATTTTAATCTAGTTTACTTAACAAGAACACATTGATATGTGCTGTTTTCAGCACCATGGGAGACAGTGAGAGAACTATCAGAATTTTAATAATTTGATAAAATTATTAAAATCAAGGTGATAGAGAAGCAAAAATATATATATATATATATTTAGAAATAAAAGTGAGGCTGGGTGCAGTGGCTCACGCCTGTAATCCTAGCACTCTGGGAGGCCAAGGTGGGCAGATCGTCTGAACTCAGGAGTTTGACATCAGCCCGAGCAAGAGCGAGACGCCATCTCTACTAAAAAATAGAAGGAAATTAGTTGGACAACTAAAAAATATATAGAGAAAAAATTAGCTGGGCATCATGGCACATGCCTGTAGCCCCAGCTACTCAGGAGGCTGAGGGAGAAAGATTGCTTGAGCCCAGGAGTTTGAGGTTGCTGGGGGCTAAGCTGACACCACGGCACTCTAGCCCAGACAACAGAGTGGAGACTGTCTCAAAACAAACAAACAAAAAAAATGAATGTCACCTGCTCATGTTATTAGGGATTAATTAAAACATTTGCTTTCTTTGAAAGCTAGTAAATAAATAAGATATGAAAACAAACGACACTGATTCCATGCACCTTTGCAAATCCATATAAATTTTTTCATCTTGATCTATTTTCATTCCTACATCTATATCTACTTTGACTTCAGAATGTATCTTTACTGTGTGAGATGTATGTGTGTTAGGATGGCTCTAATTGAATTAGGAGAGAAATCATTTTGGATTCCAATTTTAAAAGTTACTAATGCACATCTTCTGTACTCCCTTTTTGTTATCTATAAACAAGTTAACTATTCTGTGATCTTATATTTCCTCATCTATTGAACAAAGTCACCTGTTAATATTTTGAACGTACTTCTACATAGATTATTTTGCCTCAATCTCTCCCCAAGTTAATAACGATGACTTATGTAATTTTTTTGGTATCTATTTCATCTATTGACCCTGGGTATGGGGAGAACCCCAGCCAAACCATTAGGATCAAGATTCAAGTTTCAGCTAGTAATATTGGTAATGCTGAATGGTGTTTTTCTAAAATGTATGCAAAGCTTTTTAAAAAGGTGCTATTGTAATGTTTGTACAACTATGTAAAATTACTAAAATTGTTTAATTTATTTGTTAAAAACAAGTACTTAAACTAGCTGACGCAGATCCACAGCTTAAATCATAGGGCCACTAGCATCATGGTATTCACAAAATGGCTGAAGATTCCATGAGCTTAATCAAACTTTGCCTTCTCTCCATGACCCTTTTGCTTTGTTTTATATCTTTGTCTCATTTCCCTTGGTGTATTAACTGCAAGACATCTGTTAATAGAATCTTACTAACAAAATGCTTGATAAATAACTTATTTTAGCTCCAAAGACATGCAAAAACATGAATAAAACACCTTGAAGAGATGATGAGAAAAAGTAATAAAATGTTTATAGTATGAGAAAGCAATGGAACAATTCCATTTAAGGAAAAATTAAAGGCCACAAGTTAGCAAGGGCTTACAGAACAGGATCCAGCTGAGAAGCATCCAGAAGCCAATGGAAGCAACTCTGTTTCTATTGCTTACTCAAGCAATGAGGTGATGTCACTTAAGATCACTTGAAAACTAGAATTGTGAGCTTTTCATGGGAATTTCCTTTTATTTGTTTATTTATTTTTTGGTTGACTAAGTGAGTTAGGAACGTGGAAGTAGACTTGCCACAAATATTCAAAGCTTTCCCAACATTATGTATACATATGTAATCTCACTTGTTAGATGCGCACTTGTTTCTGGGACTAGTAATTTCTTGTAGTCATCAGACATTGCACCCTTTTTACTTTTTTATTTTGCTGGTGCGCATGACGTACAGCAGTAGCTTAAAATATTTCATAGGGCTTGGTATGGATAAGGGAGATCTATCTGTAACAGACAATTCTTGTAGAGCTAGAAGACAAGAAGAAAATGTCCTTTTAAACCTTCCTTGAGATTACTTTTTTGTTATTTCCACTTTTAATAAAATCAGTAATTGAATGCAAATTCAGTATTATTGCCCATATTAGATTCATCCACGTGTTTATGCTTTCTCTATTTCCTTACACTTTAAGCACTCTGTGGGCTCATCACATTCCCCACTACAAGAAATGTGATTGTGTTTTTTATAGGGGAAATACATACCATTTTAATTATTATTTTGAAATAATTATAGGCTCACCAGAAGTTGCCAAAATAGTATAAAGAATCTTGTGTACCCTTCATCCAATTTCCCCAGATGATGCCTTATATATTAATAGGTGTAGTGCAAAATCAGAACTAGAAATTTGACATTGGTACATTACTGTTAACTAAACTACAAACCTTAGTCACTTTAAGCTTACAATTGTTGTGTGCATTTGTGTACATGCAATTTACTTATGTAAGTACTCTGCCTTTAAGGTGGGCGATTAATTTCCTACCCTTTTATTTATTTATTTTTAAGAATATTACTGGGTTACAAATGTTTTCATTACATGGATTGCTTTTTTGTGCTGCTTGGGTCAAAGTTATAAGTGCACCCATCACCTAGATAGTAAACATTGTACCCATTATGTATAAATTCACATCCCCTCGTGCCATCTTCCACCTGCATGATTTCTGTTGAGTTTTACTTCCATCTGTGCACATGAGTGTTGATGGGTTAGTTCCAATTTAATAGTGGGTACTAAAGTGTTTGTTTTTCCATTCTTGTGATATTTCACTTAGGAAAATGGACTTCAGTTCCATCCAGATTGTTGCAAAAGGTCATAATTCATTTTTTATAGCTGATTAGTACTCCATGGTATACATATGCCACATTTTGTTAATCTACTAATGAGCTCATGGGCACTTGGGTTGATTCCACATCTTGGAGATTGTGAATTATATTACAATAAACATTCTAGTGCAAGTGTCTTTTGATAAAATGACTTTTTTTTACTATTGCTAAATATCCAGTAATGGGATTGCTGGATCAAATGGTAGGTCTTTTAGCTTTTTGAGGAATATTCATACTATTTTCCATAGAGGTTGTACTAGTTTGCAGTCCAAAACTGTGTATAAGTTGACACTGTTGCAGTCCCCAACAGTGTATAAGTGTTTCTTTCTGTCTGCATCCACACCAGCATCTATTGTTTTGGGACTTTTTAAAAGCCATTCTTACTAGAGTTAGGTGTTACCTCATTGTGGTTTTGATTTGCATTTCTCTGATGATTACTGATGTGGAGCATTTTTCATGTTTATTGACCATTAGTCTATCTTCTTTTGAAAAGCTTCTGTTCATGTCTTTTGCCCACTTTTAATGGATTTTTTTGATGTTTTCTTGCTGATTTGCTTGAATTCTTTGTAGATTCTGGTTATTAGCCCTTTATTGGCTATATAGCTTGTGAACATTTTCTCTCATTCTGGTTGGAAATCAGAGGTTGTCTGTTTGCTTTTTTGATTGTCTCCTTGGCTGTGTAGAAGTCTTTTAATCAAATCCTATTTATTTTTGTTGTTGCTGTGATTGCCCTTGAGGTCTTCCTCATGAATAAATGGGAGCTAGATGATGGGTATACATGGTCATATAGCGTCGTATAATAGATTTTGGAGACTCAGAAGGGAGGAATGGATCAAAAATTACCTATTGGGTACAATAAACACAATTCGCATGATGGATACACTAAAAGTCCTGAATTCACTATACAATTTATCTATGTAACAAAAAAGCCATTTGTACCCTTAAATCTATTGAAATAGAAAAGAAAAAAAAATATACCACTTTCAGAATTAGTTCTATTTCTTTCTGATTCAAGCTTGGGAGGTTATGTGTTTCCAAAATTTTATGCATTTCCTCTAGATTTTCTAGTTCGTGTGTATAGAGGTGTTTGTAGTATTCTCAGGTGATCATTTGTATTTCTGTGATATCAGTTGTAATATCTCTTTTTTAATTTTGATTGAGCTAATCTGAATTCTCTCTTCTTTCCTTGGTTAATCTAGCTAGTGGTCTATTAATCATATTTATCTTTTCAAAACATCAATTTTTTGTTTTATTGATACTTTATATTTTTTGTATTAATTTTTAATTCTGATCTGATCTTTGTTATTTATTCTCTTCTGCTAGCTTTGGGTTTTGTTATATTTTTACTAGTTCCTGGAAATGTGACATTAAGTAGTTAATTTGTGATTTTTATGTAGATATTTAGTGCTATGAAATTCCCTCTTCACACTGCTTTTGCTGTATCACAGAGATTTTGGTAGCTAGTGATGCCATTGTCATTCAATTAAAAGCATTTATTTCCATTTTGATTTTATCATTGACCCAAGGATCGTTCAGCAGCAGGTTGTTTAATTTTCATGTATTCGTATAGTTTTGAGAGCTCCTCTTGGAATTAATTTCTAGTTTATTCCACTGTGATCTGAGAAAATACATGATTTTATGATTTTAATTTTTTAAAATTTGCTGAGGCTTTTTTTTGTGTGCGTGGCCTAACATGTTATGTATCTTGGGAAATGTTCCATGTGCTGATGAGAAGGTATATTCTGCAGTTTTTGTGTAGAATATTCTGTAAATGTCTCTTAGGTCCATTTGTTCTAGAGTCCCATTTAAGTCCAGTGTTTCTTTGTTGATTTTTCTGACTCAATGATTTTCTCATTTATATCACTGGCATGTTAAGTCTCTTACTATAATTATGTTTCTGTTCATTTTCTTTTTAAGTCTAGTAGTATTTGGTTTTTGAACCTCAGAGTTTGGTATTAAGTACATACATAAATATGTAGGATTGTTATATCTTCTTGTCTAGTTGATCCTTTTATAATTATATAATGACTGCTTAGCTTTAATTACTGTTGTTAATTTTAAATCTGCTATATCTGATATAAGTATAGCTACTCCTGCTTGCTTTTGATTTCCATTTGCATGGACATTTTTTTTTACCCTTTTACCTTGAGTCTGTTAAATGGGTTTCTTAGAGAAAGCAAATATTTGGGTTCTGTTTTCTTTAATCCATTCTATCAATTTTTATCTTTTAAATGGGACTTTTATACCATTTACATTCAATGTTAATATTGATAAGTGAGACACTGTTCCAGTAATCATGTTGATTGTTACCTAGTTGCTTTGTATTCTCTGTTTTGTTACTGTTTTATAAGAGTTGTGAGTTTTTACTTTCAAGTGTTTTTACACTGTTGAGTATTGACTGATCTTTTCACTCTTTAGGACACTTTATAAGCATTTCTTGTAAGGCTAGTCTAGTGGTGACAAATCCCTTAGTGTTTATTTGTCTGAAAAAGACTTTATTTCCCCTTCATTTATGAAACTTATTTTTGAAGGATACAAAATGCATGCCTGAAAATTGTTCTGTTTAAGAAGTAAAGATGGGACCCCAATCTCTCCTGGTTTGTAAGGTTTCTGCCAATGAGTATGCTGTTAGTTTAATAGGATTTCCTTTGTAAAATGCTTGATGACTCATCTCACAGCTTGTAGGATTTTATATTTGATTTTGACTCTGTCCCGACTGATGACTATGTGCTTTCTTGATGTCCTATTTGCAAGGAATCTTCCAGGAATTTTATGATTTTCTTGTATTTGAATGTCTAAATCTCTAACAAGACCAGGATGCTCTCCTCTATTTTTCTCTCAAATAGATTTTCCATGCATTTGCTTTTTCTTTTTATATCTCAGGGATACCTATGATTCTTATGTTTTGGCATTTTACAAAATCTCATGTTTCTTGAGACTTTCTTCATTTCCCTTGATTCTTTTTTCTTTATTTTTGACAGACTGGGTTAGTTCAAAAGCATTGTCTTCAAGCTCTGACAGTCTTTCTTCTGCTTGTTCTAGTCTGTTGTTAAAACTTTCCACTGTATTTTGAAATTAGTTAAATGATTCTTCCAGAACTTCTTCCAGAAGTTCTGTTATTTTTTATATATATATATCTATCTATTTATTGAGTTTTTCACTTGTGTTCTGAATTATTTTTTGGTTTCTTTGTATTGTTTTTCAGCTTTCTCATTAATCTCACCGAACTTACCTGTGACGCACATTTTGAATTCTTTATGTGACATTTCAAAAATTTCCTTTTAATTAGAGTCCATTGCTGGAGAGCTAATGTGATCCTTTGGGTGTGTTGATAGAGCCTTTTTTTTTTTTTAATATTTCTTATGTTTATAAAAAAGTTCTTATGCTGGTTACTTATCTTCCAGAAACTCTTTCCTCAGCTCAAAACAGATAGCTTTGTGGTTCACTTCTTCTCTTCTGCAGGGAACTCTGCTGCTTAGTGTAGAGAGGGAAAATTACACTGCCTTTTAGTTCATACAGGTAGGTACCCACTGCGGTGTCACTGGAAATTTGGGTGGGTTGGACATCAGATCCTTGGAAAAGTGTTGAGGTTAGGTAATCCTCAGTTCGCAGGCTCTTGGATGGCATGTTTGAGTCTTTGGTGGACCAGACCAAGACCAGACTGGCAAACTTGCCCTCAAGTCTTTCTGAGTTCAATCACTGGCTGTGATAGTGAGTAGTGGAGTGATCTCCTGCTCTGGAAGAATTCTCAGGCAGAAAAAGAGAAGATGTATTGTGAGCCTGTAACAAGAAGGATGAGCTCCCCTTGGTTAAATTAGCAGAGGCAGGCCACTATTGGAGGCACAAATTGCTCACATATCCCTCTCTTGGCAGTGATGGAAGATCTGTCATTTGGAGTCATAAAATCACCCAGGTTCCCAATTACCACTCTGGCCCAGCTATAGCAGATGTGGTGGAGGCAGCTTAACCTGCTCTGTGCAGAGCTACCAGACTGGCTGTGGGGTGTGGTTGAAATGCTCCAGCAGGGAAGGTGTAGTTGTGTCAGGGACTTGCCTCCAGGGAGGGTAGTCTCCTCCCAGAAGAAACAGGTATCTAAGGAGAGGACTTCTAGCCACACCTTCCCTCAGTGGAGGCAGTAGTTTTTGTCCTTGGGGCACACAAAAGTGCTTGATGTGGCTTTTTAGAGGGAAAGGAGTGAGCCCCAAGCTCAATGGAAGACTGGGTGTGATAAGTGCTCTGTAAGAGATGAGGCAGCTGCTCCCAAGTGCCCCGTGTTAATTGCCCCTTGTAGAATTCTTACCAGTCCCATGCAGAAACAGCTGCATTTGCCTCAGCAGCAGTGGGCTGAGAGGGAGGATTAGAGGGCCCCAAATGGTGGGATGCTGGTGCCCTACTCCCCTTTGTTCTAAGGGGCCCTCTGGTGTGGTGCACTCTCCTCTCAGCTAGAAGTGGTCCACCCTTAATGTCCAAGTTCCAAGTAACCCATAATTCCCCTAGGACCCATCAATCCCCCAAGGCTGCTGTGGTCCAAGTGCGGGCTGGGGAGCATTGTCTGTGGATCCAGCGATGTAGTGACTCAGGGGCTGAGATTCCCAGATCAGAACAGCTGCAAAAAAAAAAGCTGCCTGTCCATGAAGGGAGGGAAATAAGCTCTACCCTCCAGCAAGAACTGGGTGCAGTGAGGAAAGAACAATTGGGGTGCACTTACACACACACATATTTAACTTGTCCTACAGCATACCCACACCAGAAACCCGTGCTTGGGTGCAGAGGAAGCTATGTTCACAGCATTGGGTGGTTGGAAGAGGGAGGCCCACATTTCCATGTCCCTTGCCAGGTTCCAGTGCTGATTCTGCTCTGCTCTGCTCTCCTACCCTACAAATTCCTCTCTTCTCTAGTGTCTCCACTGGGAGGGATGCAGACAACTTCAGATCATGAGCCAGGGACTTTTAGGTAGAGGACAGTGTGCATTCCACCTTCCTCTGTCCTAGAAAGCATTTGCAACACCTCCCACTCCCCTTGGGGCAGTCCAACCTATGGGTCAGAACTCTGAGAATATGGCTGCTCTCTTGTGTTTCCCTGTTCCTTTGTGGTTGTCACAGTCCAAGTGGGTGCTAGGGAATGTTCTTGTGTGATCCAGTGACAGAGAGACTAAGGAGATGTGATTTTCCTGGCAGGATAGAGGCATCTGGTGTGTGCACTGGTCACATGGTGTCCACTGTCTCAGCTCGAATCTGTGGTGAGAAGAAGTGACCCTATATTGGCCTGTAGGCTCGTGCTCTGCTTCCAAGAAGCTCTCAGTTTGCCAATGGCAACAGCACCTAGATTTGTCATGGTAGAAGGGTCCTATTATAGATTGAGCTGACAGACTGCTACAGGTGTGAAGGGAGGAAAAGTAAATACTCGCAGCTATCTGAATGCCTCCAGGGTCATTCTTTGCCAAAATCTTGCTCCTTCTTGTTCTGCTCTGCAACTTCTTCCTGTGGGATCTCTGGTAAGGATAAGTTCTCACACCTTTCCCTCAGTATTTCACCTGGGCTATGATTTCGCACCTGAAACTTTTTCTTCTTTTTAAGATGATTTAATGACTGGTGTCTCTATTCTGCTGTCTTGCCCCACTGCCACCAGAGTAGTGTATTGAAGTCTTCCTCTAAAATTTCATTTTTAACCTATCTTCCAAAAGATTTTATGTGTTTATATGCTATGTTTCAGGGCCATAAGTTTATACCTGCTATATCTTCATAAGTGATGTCTTTTATCATTATGTATTGCTCATGTTTATCTTGTCTAAGTATTTTAATATTAAATTACAAATAGTTTGTAACTGATGTTTTTTACTTTGGATTTTTTTTTCTCGTAATTACCTTGTAACTTTTTGTTTATCTGCTTTATTTCTAACCCATATTTATCACTGTGTCTTCACTTTGTTTTTTACATAAAGCATGTAGCTCCTACTTTAAAAGCAAGTTTAACTATCTTTTTCTCCAGATGGAAGAAATCAGTCTGTTTTCTCTCAGTATGATGAATCACACTTATTCACACCATCTGAATTGATGTTCTTTATTCCTTTACATTACCCTTTTCTATTTTTCCAATTCTATTTTTTCACTAATTTGTTTAAATTGTTATCATTTTGTGTATTCCTCATGCTTATTGGAAATCCTACTTTACTCTTCTGGTCTGTTAATGTCTAACTTCTCTTTCTCCATTCTCATAATCATACTACTTTCTATAATATTGTTTGACAATAAATACACATGGATTCTCCTGCAATATAAACTATTCCCTCTACTTCTTTTTCACTCCCCAAAAGATGAAAGACCTGTGAAATACTTTAATCTTCCCTGCTGTCCTCCCCTACCACTGTCTTAATCCATTGCATGTTTTACTTCTCTTTCTACTCATTCTTAATCCTTTTTTCTACTCAAGCCTTAATTTATAGGCTTTGCTGAGGTAGCTTATAACTCTTTATTCTAGACAATTTAGACCAGGCATCCTCAAACTATGGCCCATAGGCCACATGCAGCCCACCAAGGACATTTATCCAGACTGCTGTGTGTTTTTGCCACTGCTGCCTGTCCTGCTTAGCAGCCAACTCATCCCGGGCCCACAGTGCGCATGTGTGGAATATGTGCCGCACTTTTCAATGGCCCTCCAACGGTCTGAGGGACAGTGGACTGGCCCCCTGTTTAAAAATTTTGAGGACCCCTGATTTAGACTATATTAGAATTTTCTTTATATCACTTTCCTTTCAATTCCAGATTCTTACAACATATATACTTTCTCTGGAAATAACAAAAGCATTTATATATGATAATTTATTGTTATTACAGTCGTTTTTGGGACCAAAATACCAATAGCCCCTAATAACTTTATAGCTGAGACTTGAAAGTAGAGGTGTGAGTTTTACTTAGGCCACAAGTTTCCATTACTTTTATTTATAATATATAAAAATAATATTCCATTATTTTTTACATTAAAAATAGAAATTATTGTTACATGGTATGCCCACATTATATTATATATTTGGTACTTACTACCATCTGACAGATCATATGTTTTAGTAATTTATCTTGTTTACTGACTCCCTCCCCCTATTAGAATGAAAGTCCTATGAGGGAAGATATTTTTGGCTAAAAATATTCACTGCTGCATCTCTGACACCTGCCACAGTACCAGGTTCATAATGGAAATTCAATATATATTATTTAAATGAATAAAGTAATTGAGTATGTTTCAAAGTGGGTATACAATTTTTCTTTTGCTTTTACATGTTTTCCAGGTGTTTCTAAAATAAACATGTGTTAACATTAAAAAATAAATAAAAATAAACTCTTACAAATTTTTCTTACCATCCCTTCTTTCTTTATCTCTCTTTCTTCCTTTATGTTTTACAATGGAATATACCAGGCTTCCTATACCAAACTTTGATCTCAGGCTGGGCTTCATTGCTTATTATCTGAATGTCTTTAGGCAAACCACTTAGCTTCCCTAAAAGCTAATTTTCTTCTATCAAGTAAGAATAATAATAAAAAAAATACTCTTTCCATGTCACAAGGCAGGTGTTCACAACAAATACAAAAAACATGTAAAATAGCTTTGTGACTAAGTGTGGTCATGCATGGTACATATCTGATTGAAAATTTTGTTTGACACAAGTTGATAAGAATTATAGGGGCAGTCTAAAGTGGATACTCATTTAGGGGGTAGGAAAAAATGTTAATATTTGTGGAATGTCTTAGTCCATTTTCTGCTGCTATAACCAAATACTATAGATTGATTGATTTATAAAGAAAAGAAATTTATTTGACTCAAGGCTCTAGAGGCTGGGAAATCCAAGAACATGGCCATCTGGTGAAGGTCATCCTATGGCAGAATTGTGAAAGGTGGAAATGAGCACATGAGACAGAGAGAACTAATTGGGTCCAAACTTATCCTTTTATCAAGAGCTCACTCCCATGATAACTAACCCACTCCTGTGATAATGGGAGTTATCCAATTGATTCATGAGGATAGAGCCCTCATGATCTAATCAACTCTTAAAACCTCCACATCAATTAAATTTCAACGTAAGTTTCAGAGAGGAAGAGTATCCAAATCATAGTATGGAATGATTGGCATTTCCTTTTCCTTCTCCCTAGAATGTCCTTTCCCAAGACTTTCATAATGCTCACTTTCTTATTTCATTCTTGCCTCTGCCCATATTTAACCTCTTTAGAGAAGATTCATATACCACAGAAGCCTTCCCTCTGGTCACTGTCTATGATTTTACCCTGCTTTATATTTTATAATAGTACATATCACTTTTAAACATGTAAACACTATTACTTTTCTCTTCCATTTTAATGTGAACTCCCTAACAACAAATATTTTTACTGTTTACTCATTCCAGTAACCCCACTGCCTAGAATACTGCCAAACTTATAGGCATCCCTCAGTAATTACTTATCAAATGAATAAATAGTTGAAGTTGGGAAAATGGTCACTAATTAATAAGTTTAATTTCTCTCAATTATCCAAATATATTACATTCTCCTGCCAAGATGTGGTTCAAAAACATGAGAAGAACAACTTTTAAGAAAATGAAACTCTTGAAAATTGAGCTTCAATATTAGAAAAAATTTTTAACTATATAATTTATGCATATTTTATTTTGTATTTTCATATACTTTTATTATTTTAAACAGAATCAATTGCTCAAAATATAGCCAAATTATTTCATGTTTACACCTTTGTAAGATTTTTTCTTATTACGTAATATATAGACAGATACATCCTACCACATGTCATGAGGATAATTATTTTTCAAAGTTTGGCCATTTTTATACTATCTTTATTAGTTTTGGCCATCTATCTACACACCTATCATGTGTAATGTTGTATTTCTATTTAAACCTACCTTAAATGAATTCTCTCTGCTGTTTTTAACTTGGCCTCTAAGTATTAATATTTGAGAAATCCAAGTTTGATTTGTTAGTTATAGTTTTAAAATACATAGTAAGTTACGTTTGTGATTATTAAAACAAAATCTCATTTATGTATTATGCTTAATACTGCCAGTGCAACAAAATGTGGCACTAAGTGATGGGCAATGGATTACACAGCAAATTAACATCATTGCAATAGTGCAACTCTCTGAGGCCTGGCTTATTCATGTGAAAAATGAGAGAGTAAAACGGATGGTCCCTAAGTTCTCATTTTCCTTCTCTTAGGCTGTTTGTCTTCTAAGAATGATAACTGGATCTAGGAAGCTTTGCAGGAAAGACATAAGCTTGTTTCCTGGCACCATAACTCACATATGAGTAAGGAGATGACTCCATTGGTCCTACTGTAAACCCTTAAATGGTAAGCAATGAGAAAATAGGGGCTATGTTATGGAATTCCAGCAAGATCACATAAGTATCAAGTATATGTCAGCACATGTAAAATGAAATAAAAATATGAAGCAATTTATTATTCTTATATATAATTTCTCTGGAATTTTTCTTTTACTTTTTGGGAGGATTGAATCATCTAGATGACCACCTGCCATTGTCTCTTCCACGTAGGAATTATATGATTTATTCAAGTGCTATCAACTAGAGCTTTTCTGAGAAAGATGACCAGATCAAGTAGCCAACAAGGGTCATTCTTCATGCAGCAAAGATTGTGATAAATGCTATCAGGAACAGGCATTTTTTCCAAGGCTTATACTGAACTAGGGGAGGCATGGCCATCCACAAGTAACTTATAATTACTGAAAATTTATTCATGGTATTAGTAGTATTTAAACCACATATTCATGCACCCTTTCTATTTTATATACTACATAAATTGATGTACACTCATATGATATATATATCTATCAAATATATATTGCTATTTTTAATATACATCTCAAATATATAGTGCTATATTTATTATACGTTGCTATTTTTACAAATATTAATTTTTACAATTCTGTGTGGAAGAGTGGCTATAATTAACCTCTTTTGTAATTTAAGATTTATTAATATAAAAGAATACTGAAAGACCCAAGATAACTATGGGGAAACTTGCTTTTCATTGGTGTTCCTATGCCCTATGGTCATAATTACTATTTATTTCTGGGAAAAAAATAATAAAACATAAAAATTAAACATATATTGATAGGGAAAATTGGAGGAAACATTTAAAATGAAAACCGTCCTGAGAATCGTGGTCCCCGGGTTATATAGTTGCTACCTATGCAAAGATGGGCAAGGAGAATCTAGAGCTTCCATCAAGTTCCTTCACTTCCTGACTAAGTAGTTGAGCCATTTGGTTACAAGTTACAGAAATCTAATTCAAACTGGCTTGCAATAATAATAATGAGAAGAAGAATTCACTCTCTCACACTCACACATATGCATACACACTCACTCTCAGGCAGCCAATCTTCCCGTAGTTGCCACCAGCAGCTGAAGCTCACATAAAGCTCACATAATTCCCTGTCTTTAGCAAGGCCATCAGGAAGACAGTTTATCTTCTTCAATCCATGGATACATATATAGATAAAATTCCTGGAATTCTATTGGTTGGGTCAACATTGGATCTGCGCAATGTAGGACATAGTATCATCCTTTAAACAAGGGGTTTAATGGGTGCCACCTATCTCTACCTTAACCACATGCACTGAAACTAAGTGAGGGAAGCCTCCCCAAAAGAACATTGAGATGCTTTTTACCAGAAGAAGGGGGCGTTGTGTATCGTAAAATAAAATAAAATCTCCACTAGGTTTGTGTTCAGTTAATCACTGAGGATTAGTATAACGCCCTCAAGCAGCTGCAATTCTAAAGGGCATCCTAAACCTAGACCATAGAACATTACCGAGACAATAACACTATGTTCTATAACTTAGGATTTTTTTTTCTTAATACCTTTGAACTCATCCCTTAAAAATGAGTTCATGAGTTTTATGCTATGTATATAGCTGGTGTTAAAAAAAAAATAAACTTGAAAAAAAATTTTTAAGAGAGTGATTTTACTCTGTAACTGCTCAAAGGGCTGTGTATAGAACCTATTTTGAGCTTCTCCCTAGAAATGGTACTAAGAGAGCAGGGACCAGCCACCAAAGGAAGAATAAAGGAGGCAGGAGTGCTTCAAAACAGGAAGAACTACTGTTGCCCTAGAGTTGGAGAAATGAGACTCACTGCCAGGGAGAGCTACTTGAAAGAAGCACTATTACAGATGGGAACAGCTGTCGGGGAGCCTGTGCCAGGAGCCATAGCCAGTGACAAAATGAGCTGCTGGGAATTGACTTGAGGAGCAAAAGGAATTGTCAGTGGTTTCAGCCTTCTTCACCACACCGTAGGAAGTGACCACAGAGGTCTGGCATGAGAGTAAGATAGTTGTTTTTACTAAATGCTTTATAGCTGTATCTGTATCTTTATATCATCTATATGTATCCTTAAATCTACATCAATACTGCTGGGGATAGAATTTAGGAGCATAAGGAATTGTCAATGGTTTCAGCCTTCTTCACCACACCACCGTTGACCACAGAGGTCTGGTGTGAGAGTAAGGTAGATGTTCTTACAAAATACTATATATCTATATCTATAGGTCATCTATATGTATATCTAAATCCATGTCAATATCAATATATAGATATATATCTTACTATAATTTCAGTATGCCATGTATTTCTGTGTATTCCACAGTAAAGGATAAAATTTGTTTCTTTTTACTCATGCAGTTAATATTTATATAGCCTGTCTCTGCAAAAGATAAAATAAAAAGAAAATTTTAAACTTCATACCTCTGATATGATTGCTATCTAGGGGAGGAAAGAAGTATGAAAATAAATGTTTAGACTACAAAGTAATGGAAATAGTTGCAAAATGTTCTTTGGGGGAGAACAAGAGAAGAGAAAGCTGCCTTTGCCTGAAGGACTTGATAAGGCTTTAGGAAGATGTCACATTTTATCTGCATCTTATCAAATGGAAGACCCAGAAACTCTAATAAGGGTAGAAATCAGTTATGAAACAGTAAATCAGGCTTCATATTCTGAAATGTCATGTCAGGTAAGATAGTTTCAAACATTACAACTTAAATAAAGAAATAAGGTAATAGCTCTCGAACATGTATAGGTTCAGTGCCAAGTGAATATATAGGAAAATGTATTTAGCGGGTTAGAAGAATATTGGAATATGCTTGGTATGTACTTTATAATACATATAGTTTCCCCTCAAAGTTTGATATGATCTATTCTCAGATAATTTGTGTTAAAACTGGTAAATTTAAGCGATTTTTATCTTTTACTTTTCTAACTCCTTTTCCTTCTCACTCACTATCATTTTATATATTTCTTCTCCAGAAGTTTATAAGAAGCAGAAGAAACATGGCCCCATTGCTTGGTTATTATCATTTAAGAGATAATTATTAAATAAATGGATAACATTTGCTGAAAGTTTATTATATCATAGGCACTATACTATGTAAAGTATGGGTATTAAGTTATTTAATTATCTTTAAAACACCATAAGAAATATAGCATTGATAATGTCATTTTATAGTAAAGATACTGAGGGTTAGCTACTTTAATCAAGTATCACATAGTGGGTGGCAATGCTAGGACTCTAGCCAGGCTCTCTAATTTCAAGTGATTTCAACACTAAAGTAAAGGTATTGAAAACCAGTATAAATCACTTTAAGGATGCTTGTTTCAAGATTTTAATAATACTTTAATTCTTTCTTAGCTCAAGACAAATAATTTTGTTTACCCAAATATTTTTTCCAAATCATAAAATGATGTTAAACACCTAAATATCATGATAAGTCTAATGATGTTTTCCTTAATTCCCAAACATCCAAAGATAAGACTGAAAGGTTATGCAGAAATACTTTTGGTGATGCACAAATCAACATAGATCCCAGATAACCAAATGTTAAGTCATCTTCCAGCAGAAGAGCTACATTTTTTAATAGGGAAGCCATGTCACCTTGGTGGTTGATTTATAAGTCTTTCTAACAGCCGATAAAGTTCTATCAGATGATCTCCAAACTCATAACATTTTATGAGCTTTATATGGGTCTTTCCAAAACCCTGAAGAAACTGTGGAGACAGATTCTCGACTCACTTCTAAGTGCTTCTTTTAACATACAACAAAATTAGGCACAGTTCTGATTAAGTAGCTGATACATAAAGAGTTGATGGTCCACATGCCAATTTGGTCTTCAGCTATATATAATATGACAGTTTATCTAGTTTAATAAAGTATTTTATGAAATAACAATGGCACAAGTGATGTAATAGCTGGTGTCTCTCATTACCATCCCCTTTCTTATGTTAGGTATTATAGCCTAAAGATAAACTCTTCAATGCTTCCCAGCTTCCTATTTAGTTGTTAACCAACCAACTGTTGGGCAGAAATGGAAAGCAGAGGCACAGTAGTCTCATTACAAAGACTGGAGGGGTAGAAATATGAAAAGTGGAGGTCCAGTGTAGGTGTGGCTGCCTTGCTTGCTGTATACTATTAGGCAGACAGTGAGCCTCTCTGGACCTGTCAGAATCCAAATCTGTAAAGGGGAAATGATGATTCATCCATTAGTACCTCTTAGAATATGATGAGAGTAAAGTATGATGATGAAAGTGAGAAAACATTGCAGTTACAAGGTGGTTTTTTTTTTTTTTCTTTTCTTTTCTAGCTGGCCATAGACAACTACAATTTACCCTTCTTTTTTCAATCAGTACAGAATCTCCAAAAATATATTGGAAAATTATTAACTAATGTATTAATTATCGTAACAAATTACCCTCAAATTTAGCAGCTTAAAACAACAAATATGTATTATCTCACATAGGTTCAGAGGGTCAGGAATCTGGCTGGCAGTGGCTTAGCTGAGTGGTTCTGGCTCAAGGTCTCTTTTGAAATTGAAATCAAGCTGCAGTCAAGATAGGGCTGCACCATCTCAATGTTCTACTTGAGGTGAAGGGCATGCTTCCAAACTCACCATATGGTAGTGGTAAAAAGTAATTATTCAAAGCAGATACACTGGAGAAAAGAATCTTTATTCAGTATATGGTGCTGGGAAAACTGGATAGCCGCATGTAAAAGACTGAAACAGGATCCACACTTTTCACCTCTCACAAAAATCAACTCATGCTGGGTAACAGACTAAACCTAAGGTGTGAAACTATTAGAATTCTAGGGGAAAACATTGGAAATACTCTTCTAGGCAAAGAATTTATGAAGAAGACCCCAAAGGCAATCACGGCAACAACAAAAACAAATAAATGGGACCTGATCAAATTTAAAAGCTTCTGCACAGCAAAAGAAACTGTCACCAGACCAAACAGACAACCTACAGAATGGGAGAAAATTTTCGCATGCTACACATCCAATAAAGGGCTGATAACTAGAATCTATTTAGAACTCAGGAAAATCAAACAAATCAAAAAAACCAAACACCCTATCAAAAAGTGGGCAAAGGACATGAACAGAAACTTTTCAGAAGAAGACAGAATAATGGCCAACAAACATATGAAAAAATGCTCAACATCTCTAATCATCAGGGAAATGCAAATCAAAACCACAATGAGATATCACTTATCTCCAGTGAGAATGGCCTTTATCAAAAAGTCCCAAAACAATAAATGTTGGCGAGGATGCAGAGAGATAGGAACACTCCTACACTGTTGGTGGTACTGCAAACTAGTTGAACCTCTGTGGAAAGGAATATAGAGATATCTTAAAGAGATACAAGTAGATCTACCATTTGATCCAGCAATCCCATTACTGGGCATCTACCCAAAAGAAGAAAAGACATTCTATAAAACGGCATCTGCACTCAAATATTTATAGCAGCACAATTCACAATTGCAATGATGTGGAAACACCCAAAGTGCCCATCAATACATGAGTGGATTAATAAAATGTGGTATATGTATACCATGGAGTACTATGCAGCTTTAAGAAACAATGGTGATATAGCACCTCTTGTATTTCCCTGGATAGAGCTGGAACCCATTCTACTAAGTGAAGTATCCCAAGAATGGTAAAATAAGCACCACATGTACTCACCAGGAAATTGGTTTCACTGACCAACACCTAAGTGCACAAATAGACGTAACATTTATTGGGTGTCGGGAAGATGGGAGGGGGGAAGAGTGGATAGGTATCTACATACATAATGAGTGCGATCTGGGGAATGAGCACTATCTGGGGGATGGACACACATGAAGCTCTGACTCGGGGGTGTAGGGAGGGGAGGGAAGGCAACATACATAACCTAAACATTTGTACCTCCATAGTATGCTAAAATAAAAAAAAGAAAGAAAAAAAATCATTATCCAGACTCCTGTAGACTTGGTATAAGTGAGTAATAACAAATGATTGAGGAAGTGGCTAAGCTTCACATTTAGATGAATAAAATGTGAGAAAGAGGGTAAATCAACACAGGAAATTGAAGACAGAGTTAATGACGGGAAAGCTAGCCTGCTCCTGGAATTGATAAAAAGTTTTTTTAGATGGCTTAGGATGTCCATAGGCCACATGCGTTTTATCTAAAATTATTCAGATGTCAGGGTGCCAGAAGATTCTAGCTGACTTCTGAATTAAACATATGAACCTGATAATGAAGATAGGAAACAGATTTTCTTAGCTACTGTACTTTTAAAATACATAAACAAAACTTTTAAAAATTTCACTGTCTCATTCCAATGCTAAAATTTTCATAAAGACATTCAGCTGTTTCACTACTTTTTTTCAGTTACAGTATAACTGATATTTTTTTAAAAATGGCTAGCAGTGTGCAATCAAAAAGCAATTTGATTTTTTTCTTACAGCTACCCTTAAAACTCATTCTGTGTGGCTAGTTCAGTAAGTGTTGAAACTTCAGGAAGGCTCATTTGCTCTCTCTTGGATAATAAAGTCTCCCAAACCGTCTCAATCTCATAATTATTAATAATATATTCATTCCAAACTAATAATTAAAATGACTTACTTCATTTAAAGTTAAGCCTTCTTTTTCTAGCTCTTTGAGATGTCAAATTAGGTTTTTTATTTGAGAACTTTCTTTTTTTTCTTTGTTAGTATTTATTTAGTTATTATTGGGCCTTTACATTTCTACATAACTATTAGAATCATGTTGTCATTTTCTCTGGAAAGCCTGTTGTACTTTTTATTAGAACTGCATAGACTATGTAAATTATATTGGGTAGATATTACTCTTTCCAACCATTAACCTTATGTATATACAGACTGTTAAGATCTATCTTTATGAAAAAAAAAATCTATCTTTATGCCCTTAAATATTATAATTTCCTTCATTAAATTCTTTAATAGATGTTGTGTATATAAATTTATGTACATGTGTATAAGCTTCAATTTGGCTTCATGTATGTATGTTTATAGATACTCATTTTCAAAATTTAATCAATGAAATGTAAAAACCCTGAATAGAAAATAACCAAACCAGAAGGTTATTGAACAACTATACTCCAAAGCAGAAATAGTACGGGCAGCTTTTATGTTCTTGGGGTTTTGGTAAAGTAACTAAAACTTTCTTCTTTACTAATGTATACATTCATCACTATGAACTTCCCTCTTAGATGTATTTGCTGCATCCTATAGCTTATTGACATGTTGTGCTTTCATTTGTCTCAAAATATTTTCTAATTTCTCTTTTGATTTCTTCTTTGACCCAATGTGTTAGTAAGAATGTGGAGAAATAGGAACATTTGCACACTGTTCATGAGAATGCAATAGCCAAGACAGCCCTATCTACATGGAAACCTTGAAACCCTAGCAAAAAGCCTCTGCTTAGAACCATGATAGGTAGGAAGATAACACCACTATATAAAAACAATTCCTAACATGTTATTTAAAAATTAGCAAGTAAATGCACCTGTAATGAACAAAGAATTGAGGAACAGACTAGACTTTGATTTCTCCTTTGCATAGAGACCCTTAATTTCCATTTCAGACCTTGTTGTGTGAAGCCCTTATTTGCTTACAAAAGTTTGCTGTACATGCTTTTTGGTTGCCTTCTCTAAAAACTTACATTCATACCTTATATATCCTTATCAATTTTGTAAGATTCTAGATTTTTTTTTCTGTTTCTATAGGCTGACTTCCCTGGAAAGTAGATTTTTATCCTTTAATATAATTAAAGCTTTAGAATTATAGAGCTACAATTCATTAAAGTCAAAGTCACCACAAGCGATTAGGTGGGCCTTTACAAACTACAAAAGCAAAAGCAAAAGCAAATGAATGCCCATCTTTGCCAACCACTGATTCAACAGTTATTGGTACAAGGCAAGGCAAAAAAGTTGGTAAAAAGAATTATGATTAATCAGATACAGCATAAATTCTGCCGTACTTTGGCACCACATCTAACCTTTTCTACTTATGCTAATGGGCTTGAATGTGATAGAGTGTGAGAGGAGGAAAGAACAAACACTTGTGAAAAGGAAATAAACCCACATCTACCTGGACAGTGCCAAAAAGATAACTTTCCCTTAAGTAAGTTATTCCCAAACTATAAAGTTTATCAGTCCAAGGCTAAAATTAGAGCTGTAATAACCTCTTACCTTCTTGATGCTCCTAGGGTTGGGTCTCAGAGAAGCCAGTTCCAAAACTCTGGGCTTTTGAAGCTCTTTGAGAGCTTGTACCTATAAAGCCTATGGACTTACCTAATGAGCCCAGTGAGAATGTTACATAGGAGTTTTTCCTGGCAAATCAGGCCATTTGTTAGCATTGGCACTCTGTCAACAAATAATTATAAAGTTTTCTTTCTTGACTAACCTACAAAAATATGATTGAACAGACAATGAGAATAAAAAATGAATGGTATTACTATCTACATTCGGACATTCAGAATTGCTTTATTCCCTGTGGGTCAGCCTTTGACAACAAAGATACAATGAAGTTTCATAACATTTAAGAAGTAGAAAAACCTCCAAGATTCTGGCACTACGTTGATGGACAGTGCTTGCTTTCATTGCTTTGAGTTTTATTTTCTTTTATTTCTTTAGGAGATATTTCAACAAGAAATTGGGAGAAGCTGCTTTATAGATGTCCTCTTCAATCAGCAAGGCATACTTAAAATAAGTATCCTCAACTGATCTCTATAACCATAGAGACAAAAGGAGCTAAAAATGTCCTTACTTGAGGAGAAAGACCAAAGAAACAAAACCAAAATGACACTTGGAGAAGGTAGAAGAGAGAAAATGTCTGCATGATTTTTCATCTAGGATAAGTTCTGGCTCAGAAGATACATACACAAATCAAATTGTACTATAATAATCCAGTGAAGAAATTGAAATAATTTGAGAAAGAAAATCAGAAATGAAACAAGAAAGAAGACAGAGAGAGAGAGAGAGAGAGAGAGAGAGAGAGAGAGAGAGAGAGAGAGATTTTAAGAAGTGGTAATAACATCAGCAGGAAAGAAGTTGTAATAAAATAAAAAGAGAACAGATTCATTGACAGCAAGGGAAATTTAATTAATCATAAACTTATCAGGTTCCTGGTGAAGCAAGGAAATGAACTAAATGCCAAGGATTCTAAAATGAATAAGATTTGCTTTCTTCTGAAAGTTGTCTTTTATTGATATCTACTATATACTACAACCTTACACCTATTGTCTTTTACTTTGAAAGTTTTTGCTTAGTTGGTATTCTTATTTTTATTTTATCAAAGAGGAAACTGCAGCTCAGTGTTTAAATAACTTTATCAAGGACTTTATCAAGGACCAGTCATAAAGAGTGCAGCTAGAATTCACAACCAGATTTGTCTAAATCCAAAATTCATTTTCTTCCCAGTATAATATGAAACCTTCTCAAAGTTGGGCATCAGACAAGTTTGCAAATAATACAAGACATGATAATGGGGATAGGTGAGTAGGAATTAAGGGAGAAAAATGAAAGTGGGTGGGATACCTAATGGAAACACCAGTGTCAGATATGTGGCATTTCAGTAATATCCTAGTCTTACTAACGCATAGCCGTAATTGATGTTTATAAAGATAACTCCAAATCATCAAAAAGGAGCTCAGTTTTGTTTTATATTCTCTAATTTATAAGCAATAAATTATAGAACACATTTTAGAACTTCCTGAAAATTTCTTTAATATCCCACCACCTCACCTCAAACATATTTAGGTTTGTGCACTTTCTTATTTCTTTTCTCCAGTATCAAAGGAAGAGGTACCTTCCTCATTCTCTCTGTAAATACTGAGTCCATGCGAGTGAGTATGCTGGACTCATAAAAGCAAATTAAGATCAAAAGAGACAAGATTCCTGACCATATGCACTCACATTCTAAAGGGGGAATAGTTAGCAAACATATACATATTGTGTGTTATGTATGCATACATGCACAATATTTTACCGATTGGGATTCCTACCAAGAAGGAAAGAAATAAAAATCTGTGATAGAGAATATGATGGAAGACAACTTTAGATCAGGTAATTCTTTTGTTTAGGATTAATTTTCCTGGCATCAATTTCTGTATTTATATTTCTATTAATTGTTGTAAATAAAACCCACTCTAAATAATTTAAGCAGAAAAATAATATATTAAATTATATGAAGTACTTTTCAGCATATCTGGGTGAGACAAGGAGTCAATCTTTGTGGGCACGTGGCAAGAAATAACACACAGGCCACATCATGCCATAATTCCAGGAATGATCCTAATGTACCACCACAAGAAACAGACACTATATTTTATAACAATGATTTTGTCTCATCTTTACTGTTTCTAAAAATCAAGAGATCTTAGTTACATCCTCACCAAAGATGGATTTTATGGCATTCTTTTATTTTCTGATCTGAAGTCTAACACAGGTACATCAATTATTAAATACAAATTCTAAGTCACATGCCTCTCTGCCTTAGATGCAAGAGATATTGGAAAAGTAAGATTTGGCTTCCATCCTAGACAGATGGGATTCTGAATGTGGGCCAGTCCACAGATACAAGAAGGCTATACAAAAGATGGTGAGTACCATGTTAACAATACTTACAACTATGAAAAGTCCTGCCAGATGCTCCTCAATTTCCAGTCTCCCCTGCTTCCTTAGGAACAAGACCCTTAGCGACAGGACCCAGAGTGTCGATGTACATAGCTAAAAATACTTCCTTGCTTCTCCCAAATTCCTTTAAGATCTTTTCTTTAAGATCTTTCATTTCTTTAGTTAAGTTTATTGCTATGCATTTTATTTTATGTGTAGGTGTTGTAAATGGGATTGATTTCTTACTTTCTTTTTCAAATTGTTTACTGTTGACATATGAAATGTTACTGATTTTGTACAGTGATTTTGTATACTACAACTTTACTGAATTTATTTATCAGTTCTAATAGTTTTTTGGGGGAGTATTTAGGTTTCTCAAGATATAAGATCAGATCATCTGCAAACTAGGATAATTTGATTTCTTCCTTTCCAATTTGAATTCCCTTTATTTATTTCTTTCTTGTCTGATTGCTCTAGCTAGAACTTCCAGTACTATGTTGAATAACAGTGGTGAAACCGGGCATCCTTGTCTTGTTTCAGGTCCTAGAGGAAAAACTTTCATTTTTTCCCCTTTTGGCATGATGTTAATACTAGCTATTGGTCTGTCATACATGGCTTTTGTAATATTAAGATAAGTGCCTTCTACACCCAGTTTTTGAGAGTTTATATCATGAAGGGAAGTTGAATATTATTGAATGCTTTTCAGCGTCAATTGAAATGATCATATGGTTTTGGTCCTTTGTTTTGTTGATATGATGTGTCGTATTAATTGATTTATGTACATTGAACCATCCTTGCACTGCTGGGATGAATCCCATTTGATCATGATGAATAATCTTTATAATGTGCTGTTAATTTGGTTTGCTAATTTGGTTTGTTAATTTGGTTTGCTTTTACATCTATGTTCATCAGAGATATTGGCCTATAGTTTTCTTTTTGTTGTTGTGTCTTTGTCTATTTTTGGTATCTGGGTAATACAGGTCTCATAGAATGAGTATGGGAATATCCCCTCCTCCTTGATTTTTTGGAATAGTTTAAATAGGGTTGGTATTGGTTCTTCTTTGAATGCTTGGCAGAATTCAGTAGTAAAGCTGTCAGGTCCTTTGATGAGAGACTTTTTATTACTGCTTCTATCTCGTTACTTATTGGTTTATTTAGGTTTTGGATTTCTTTCTCGTTCAATCTTAGTAGGTTGTATGTGTCTAAGAATTTATCCATTTCTTCTAGGGTTTCCAATTTTTTAGCATACAGTTGCTCATTGTGGTCTCTAATGATCCTTTGGATTTCTGCAGTATCACTTTGTAATGCCTCCTTTTTCATCTCTGATTTTATTTATTTGTGTCTTCTCTCTTTTTTTCTTAGTCTGGCTAAGGGTGTGTCAATTTTGATTATTTTTGAAAAAAACAACTTTTTGTTTTATTGATCTTTTTTATTTTTGTCTCAATTTCATTTATTCCTGCTCTGATATTTATTGTTTCTTTTCTTCTACTAATTTTCAGTTTGGTTTGTTCTTGTTTTTCTAGTTCTTTGAGATACATGATTAAGTTGTATATTTGAATCTTTTCTACTTTTTTGATGTAGGCACTTATTGCTATAAGTTTTTCTCTTATTACTGCTTTTGCTGTATCCTATAAGTTTTGATATTAATATACTGTGTTTTAATTTCATTTATTTTGAGACAGTTTTTAATTTCCTTTTTAACCTCTTCATTGATCCACTGGTCATTCAGAAGCATATTGTTTAATTTACATGTGTTTGTATAGTTTCAGTGTTCCTCTTGTTATTTCTACTCTTATCCTAGAGAAAATATTTGGTATGATTTTACTTTTTTTGAATTTTTTGAGACTTGTTTTGTGGCCTAACATATGATCTATCCTTGAGAATGATCTACTAGCTGAGCAGAATGACATGTGTTGTGAAGCTATTGGATAAAACATTCTATAAATATCTATTAGGTCCATTTGGTCTATAGTTCAGATGAAGTCCAGTGTTTCATTGTTGATTTTCTGTCTGGATGATGTGTCCAATACTGAAAGTGGAGTGTTGAGGTCTCCAGTGTTTATTGTATGGAGGTCTACTTCTTTCTTTAGCTCTAATAATATTTGCTTTGGATATCGGGATGCTCCAATGTATATATTTGGAATTGTTATATCCTCTTTCTTAATTGACCCCCTTATTATTATATAATGATATTCCTTGTCTCTTTTTATAGTTTTTGTCTTGAAATCTGTTTTATCTGATAGAAGTATAGCTACTACTGTTCTTTATTGGTTTCTATTTTCATGAAATGTCTTTTTCCATTCCTTAAATTTCGGTCTATGCGTGTCTTTATAGGTGAAGTGGGTTTCTTGAGGACAAAATATTATTGGTTCTTAATTTTTTATCCATTCAGCAACTCTATGTCTTTTGATTGGAGACTTTAGTAAACCATTCACATTTAATATTATTGATAGGTAAAGACTTAATACTACCATGTTGTTATTTGATTTCTGGTTGTTTTGTGGTCTCTCTTTCCTTCCTCCTTCCTTCCTGTCTTTGTTTAAAGTGATTTTCTCTGGCAGTGTGTTTTAATTTCTCGCTTTTTGTGTGTGTGTATCTATTATAGGTTTTTTGATTTGAGGTTACCATGAGGTTTGCAGAAAACATTTTACAATCAATTATTTTAAGCATATGACAACTCTACTTACAAACAAACAGGCAAAAGGAAATCTAATAGAAATTCTACTCTTTAACTCCATCTCTCTCACTTTTCTAACTTTCTGTTGTTTCCATTCATACCTTTAATACTATCTATCTCTCAAAAAGTTGTTGTTATTTTTGATAGGTTTGTCTTTTAGTCATCCTACTTAGGATATAAGGGAGTTATATACCACAATTATAGCAATAGAATATTCCGTATTTATGTCCTTACTTCTATCAATGGGTTGTATGTCTTCAGATAATTTTGTTCATTGTTTTTCATTAGTGTCCTTTTCTTTCAGATTGAACAACTCCTTTTATCATTCTTGTAGGACAGGTCTGGTATTGATAAAATTCCTCAGCTTTTTTTTTTTTTTTTTTGTCTGGGAAAGTTTTTTTTAGTCTTTCATGTTTGAAGGATATCTTTGCAGAATATACTTTTATGGGGTTAAGGTTTTTTATCTTCAGCTTTGAATATGTCATGCCACTTTCTCCTGGACTGTAAGGTTTCCACTGAGAATTCTGCCGCCAGGTGCATTGGAGCTTCTTTTTTATGCTATTTTTTCTTTTTTCTTGCTGTCCTTAGGGCTTTTTCTTTGTCCATGGCCTTTGGAAGATTGATTATCAAATGCCTTGAAGTAGTCTTGTTTGAGTTAAGTCTTCTTGGTGTTCTATAACTGTTTTGTACTTGAATATTGATATTTTCTCTAGGTTTGGAAAGTTCTATGTTATTATTTGTTTGAATACACTTTCTACCCCAATATCTCTCTCTACCTCCTCATTAAGGCCAATAGCTTATATTTTATCTTTTGAGGCTATTTTATAGCTCTTGTAGGTGTGCTTTAATCTTATTTTATTTTTCTTTTTTCTCTTCTGACTGTGTATTTTCAAATAACCTGTCATCAAGCTCGCTAATTCTTTCTTCTACTTGGTCATTTCTACTGTTGAGAGACTCTGATGCATTTCTTGGTTTGTCAATTGAATTCTTAATTCTAGAACTTCTGCTTGATTTATTATTATTATTTTAATCTCTGTTAAATTTCTTTGATATGCTTCTGAATTATTTCTCTGTGTTATCTTGAAGTTCACTGAGCTTCTTCAGAACAGCTATTTTGAATACTGAAAGGTCACCTATTTTCATCAGTCCAGGGTTAGTCACTGGTACTTTTTTTTAGCTTGTTTGGTGAGGTCATTGTTTCCTGGATGTTCTTGATGAGTGTGTATTTTCATCAATGTGTGGGAATTGAAGAGTTAGGTATTTATTTTAATCTTCACATCCTGGGCTTGCTCGAACACATCCTTCTTGAGAAGGCTTTCCCAATATTCAAAGAGAATTGAGTGTTGTGATCTAAGTCTTTGGTCACTGCAGCCAGAGCAGTAGTGGGGATACTCTGAGCCCAGTAATGCTGTGACTCTTACAGACTCCTGGTGGTACCACCTTGGTGGACTTGGGTAAGATGCCAGAGAATTCTCTGGTTTACCAGGCAAAATCTTTCACTCTCTTCCCTCACTGTCTGTGCTGGGCTGCTAGAGTTGGGGGAGGAGTGATGTGGGCACTCTCTAATGTCCACCAAGACCAGGTCAGGTCAGACCAGAAGCCATCCCAGTCTCACCTAAAGGAAGTGGTTGCCTGGCAACCTCTGATGTTTATTGAAAGACCAAGGGCCCTTTTAGTCAGCAAGTGGTAAATTCTGCCAGTACTGGGTCCTTCCCTTCAGGGCAGCTCTCTGGCCTAGGGTGGGTCCAAAAGTGCCATCTAGGAACTAAGGCCTGGACTCAAGGGCCTCTGGAGTCTTCTTGTTACTTTATTTTACTGTGGCTGAGCTGCTACCCAAATTGCAAAATAAGGTCCTCTGAGCTCTTCCCTTTCCTTTCTCCAATGGAAGAAGACTCTCCCTGAGCCATACTGCCTATAGTTGAAGGAGGGGTAATGCAGGCACTGATTTGGGTGCAGCTGCTAATGTCTTGCTGGGTCATGTACACCCCAGTCCACTGGCTCTGTGCCAGCACAGCCATAGGAATTGCACAAGGACTACAGCCTTTGTAACCTGACTACCTTAGGAATTTAGTCCAGGCCCCAGGCCCTAGCCAGAGCTCAGGTTTGGGGATGGAAGATTTCCCTCTGTCCAAATTGGTCAAAATGCTCCTTCCATGGGCACTGGCAGAATTCTGCCCTGTGCTGTGTTCCCCAGTGCCAGGGTGGCACTGAGTTTCAATGCAAAACTCCATAATCACTTTAGTCTCCCTCCCCCAGACACACAGATTCTCTTTCCCCCCAGAACAGGCATGGCACTGCTGGGAGGTGGGGATGGGTGGTGTAGGCAATGCAAGATCATCTCTTCTGCCCTCTACAGTGCCTCTTCCTTGGTATAATAGGAAGGGTAGGGACTCATGAGGAGCTCATGGTGTGGTTTGGGGAAAGTATTCTCATACCAGGAGAGAATAATTTTAAAGAAAGAGTGTTTGTTTTTATTTTTTGAAATAAAGAAAGAAAGAGAAAAAGGAAGGAAGGAAGGAAGGAAGGAAGGAAGGAAGGAAGGAAGGAAGGAAGGAAGGAAGGGAGGAGAAAGAAAGAAAGAAGAGAGAGAGAAAGAAAGA